>VBVR01000407.1:0-11529 GCA_011638315.1 Tetramorium parvispinum | reverse complement strand
GAGTTAAACAAAAGTCATTAAAAGTCATTAAATATTAAATTTTACATCCACATTGTATGTAACATTATATAATTTTTTATATAATCATTAATCTAGATCAAACCTGTTCAACACTTTGTTCGCGCACAGCTATTATAGATGCTTCACCTTTCTATGGTTTCGAAACGAGACAAAGAGAATAAGTTCTATCGTCTATTCTTTTTTGTTTTCTCTCTGTCTCATTCTATCGTTTCGAGATAGAGAATAGACTCTATGATCTATTCTTTTTTGTTTTCTCTTTGTCTCGTTTTGCGACGATAGAGAAGTTGAAACGTTTACCTTGCGAGCAGTGTTGGATACATCTGATCTAGTTTAATTAAATTAATGTCCTTTACGAATTCTTATCCTTTTATTACTATATTCTTGTGTTATAATAATATTGTAATATTATATAGAAATTTAAATTTAAGTATGCATTATTTAATAGAATATTAATTATCAAGATTATAAATTCGACTCTCCGATATTTCAATCTGCTAGGAGCTTTGAATTTAAGACACAGCACTGTAGTTATATTTAGATCAACGAGACTAGACACTGTTTTAAGTTTAAAGTTAGCTCAAGCATAGCCCAGTTAGGGCTCCTCCGTGAGCTACATCAATTTATTCGAATGGAGTCAATCACACGTTTGATTAAAATTTTGATGTAAAATTTGGATCAAGAATGCCGTTACCGGGGGGAAACAAAGAGGCCGACGACAGTCAGACATGGGAATTGGCAGAGAGGTGTCTACTACCCATCGCATTTTCACATGCAATTGCAGTCATCCTGGCAACTATACTCAACACCTTTGGGATCTCACAGACATCTAGTTTTGTACTCTTCTTGTTGCTATTGGTCATATCTATAGGATCTACATTGTTCTATCACAATCTAAAGGTGAGATGTTTGCATTATCTAATGCAAATCTTCAATTTTCATTTTTTTCCCAATAATTTTATACAAAATTTTACAACTATATAAAATCATTGGACCTTTAATTAGAACACATATCACACCCCTACAGTGATTTTATACAAAATCATGTGTCCTTCTCAACCTTTCATAATGTCATACACTTGAAAGACATTTGAAAGTTCAAAGGCCCTCTATATCGGAATTCTCATGGATTTTCATACTAGGCCTGATCGAAACCTTTGACCTTTTTTTGCGTAATGCTGCATAAAGTATCCGGTTATCATTGTATACCATACTTCCTGTCTGACACGTTTTTCTTTTACAAAAGATTTTGAGGCCATCGTCGCCTGATCAATGGCTTTAAAAGCATTATAAAGCTCCATTACATTAGATCATGATATTCAATAAATTATGAACACTATGCATTTTCTAACGATTTACTTGCAACGATGCAACAGGTTACTGCAGCGGGAAAAGCAGTACTAATCACAGGTTGCGATTCGCGAGTCGGATGTGCTCTAGCTAAGCAATTGGACGATTTGGTAGCGTATATGTGAAACATATAGTCACATTACCAATTGAATAATTTAAAGATAATGTCTATAATTTCCCTCTTTGTAAGGGCTTCACTGTGTTCGCTGGGTTCAGCAATAAAGCTGAAAATGAAGATACCATGCAGAAGCTAAAGGATCACGCGTCTGGAAGATTGCACGTGCTACAACTGGACGTTACCAATGAACGTGATATACACTCGACCTTCCTCTACGTCAATGAAAACTTGCCTGACGGAGCTCCTGGTATATCGCTATATCTCTTAAAGCTTCCCTGAGATTATCGAGTATCGGTGTAACGGCGAATTCCTACGTCATCGTTGCGACGTTATTTCAGGATTGTGGGCACTCGTGCATGCCGCTGCCTGGGTGACTCTCGGAGAATGCGAGTGGGTGCCCCCATCTGTTCTCAAACGAAGCATAGACATCAACTTCATTGGCCTAGCACGTTTAACTCAGGTACCATCGACGTTAGAAAAATGTCAAAAGGTACGAAACCTGCGATATAACTCTCTCCTTTCACTGTAACAGGTATTCCTTCCTCTGGTCAGGAGGTCGAAGGGCCGAATCGTTCTGGTTAGCAGCCTGTTGGCGCGAATACCGAGTCCCGTCCGAGGCATTTATTGTGCCCTTAAGGTAAATCCTCTTTGTCGTGCGGCTCAGTTAAGCGTGACGTTGTCTATTTGTATATATAATCACAAAACTGGAAGGGCATTAATAAAGCTTGAATGGATCAATAGAAGATTATTAATATATCTTAGGCCGCCGTGGAAGCTTGGGGATCATGCCTAAGATTGGAGATGCGGAGATGGGGTGTCGACGTTGTCATTGTCGAGACCGGGGAGTACGTCTCCGGTAATGCGTGGCTGAAGGACAATACCGCGCTGCTCGAGCAGGCCAGAGACATGTGGACTCAACTGGATCCTCAAACTCGCAAGGAGTACGGTCAGGAATTGTTTCAGACGGAGATGCTAGCTCTGGAAAAGTATACTGAGGGACCGGAGGCTGATTTGACCGCCGTCACGAGAACTCTGATGGACGCTGTGGTAAAGACTTTCCCGATGCGGCGGTACACACCTGTGTCACGCAGTGAAAGAATGCAGGCATTGTGCAATCATTATCTGCCGAAGCCGATCTACGACATATTGTATACAAATTGAACATCTCATGTACGACACTGACGATTAAACGTTCAGAATCTGATTAGGATACATTCTTCGAATAGATGACACGATAAAAATAAGGGTCTTAGGTGAAGCAGTGAAGCAAGAATCTTTTTTAGTAGATTGCATAATCATGTAAAGCACTGCCTATACCAATAGCCTCAGAAAGATAATGTACAAATTTAATAAAGTTACTTTATCAGGTTACAAAGCTTACGACCTTCGTAAGTATATCACCAAGCAATCACCGAGCACCAGTTATATCTATATTACGATTTTTCACTCAACAATATAAATGCAATACATTGTTATATTGTATTTGCATTATCAAGTGAGAAATTATAACATGGATGTAATATAATTAATGCTTAGTGTTTACTGAGAAGCTTCAGTTGTCAAGGCTTTCCATGTAAAAAAAGCATTTTTTTTTTAACACTATTGGATTCTTGTCTACATAAACACAAAATCCATAATGTTTTGCGTCCCTCGACACTTTTAGACTCAGTATGTCAGGGATACAATTTTTAAATAATTCAATCTTAAATCTTTTGAAAATTAAAATAATAACATAAAGTTTAATCTAAAGCGTTAAGCGAAAAAATTGGGTAACCAAAAGTGTCAGATTATGACGTTAACTTGAGTAACACAATAACTTTCGACGTTACACGGGAATCAGTGTGTTATTCAAATTACATTGATTTTCATTTACATATTTAAATCATATCAATAATGTATTGCATTATCGATTTCGTCTCAAGGTTAATGAATTACATTGAATAGAACAATAAAAATAGGTAAACACGTGACGTGAGAAAAAACGACCACTAATTACACACTCGCACGAAGGCGTGAAAGTTTCGGCGCGACACTAACCAATGACGCTCGAGATAAGAAACCGAGACGCGCGATCGAATCTCTCCTGCCATTGGTCGACTCTCCCTTCTTGGAGCCGGCTTCCTGCGGCCAATAGGGGACGAGTCCACGGATGCAAGTGCAAGGAACGCAGGAGGAAACGCGACAACGCTTTTTCCTCCTTTTTTTCTCGCCAATTCCCGTTTTCCCGCGGGAATATAGCGGGATATTCGTGCGTCTCGTCGCGAATTACCGGCTCGAGGTTATTCTGGGGCTCCCTCGGAGTTTTATTTCCGGTTTATTGAACTTCGACCACCACGGTGACGGCCGCGCGTCGTCGATGGCCGCGACGCGCCCGTAGCTAGCATACCGTAAATTTAATTGCCGAGAATCATCTCTGAACGTTTTCGAGTACGAAGAGGACTAATTGCGACAGCGTCGACGTCAGAAATACCTCGGGATTATCTTCGTTCTGTTTTCTCATTCTATAATACGGCCCAGCATCGTAACACAAAATGGCACTACCAGCGAACTACAAGCAAGTCGCGATGGCTACGTCGAACATCGTAGCCTCCAACCGTAAGTATAATCAATTCTCTTTCTCTCTTCCTGACTTGGAGTTGACGGGATAATCTTGGAGTACTTAATTGCAATATTTCGTTTGGCGCAGAACGTATGAGAGCATCTGGTGGAAGTTCGAGCAGTTCAACGAACAGTGTAAGTAGACAAAAAGTTTGTGATACACGATGCTCGTTGAAGGTTTGAGTTTAATTGGGACAATATCTGTGTTTAGAAAGATACCCAGAGCCCGTTTGTACAAACTCCTCACAGTCATCCAGGATTCACGCCTCAGAAAGTTGGAAAGAATACCAATGTATGTATCTGATTTTATGTACAATTAAAAAACGCATTTAAAATAGATTATATAAAATATTCCATTATTACAAAAACTTTTATTACTTTATGAAAGAGATTAATTTTATTTAACGTTTGATAATTTTTATGTTAGGCTGACTCTCGTATGCCAAAACCACCCAAGCCACCAGAGAAACCACTTATGCCATATATGAGATACAGCAGAAAAGTATGGGATCAAGTTAAGGCTCAGAACCCTGAATTAAAATTATGGGAGATCGGAAAGATTATCGGGCAAATGTGGAGAGACTTACCAGAAGAAGATAAGACGGAATTCATTGAGGAATATGAAGCTGAAAAGGTAGACAAATGTGTTTTTTATATAATTATATAATTTATTGACTACATCATATTGTTTGATCATTTAACAGGTGGAGTATGAGAAAAGTTTGAAAACTTATCACAATTCACCCGCATATCTAGCTTATATCGCAGCTAAGAATCGTGGCAAGTCTGGTAGGTGTCATAAACAGTTTTAAAATTTCTGATAAAAAGTCTGTAGCAGCATTTCCTAATATTACAATATCTCTATGTTTAATGCAGCGTTGTGTGCAGCACAACAAAGCAATGATGATCGAGAGAGTCATGAACGTTCATCGGGTAGTAGTAAAAGCCAAGCGGCTCAAGATAGAAGAATTGATATTTTACCAGCTGAAGATGACGATGGTATATACGTAACAGTAATTATTATTACGATACTTATTAAATATGTATTCTCAATACAATAATTTTGCATTTGATTGATAGATCAAGATGATGGATATTCTGTGAAACACGTGGCATATTCACGTTATACAAGAAATCATCGGCTTATTAATGAGATTTTTAGCGACACAGTTGTTCCAGATGTTCGTTCTGTAGTCACTACTCAAAGAATGCAAGTTTTACGTCGCCAAGTACAATCTTTAACTATGCATCAGGTAATTAACATACTTTTATTATATTTTATAATAATACTAATATATTTTATGAAATATATTTTGGATATTCCAGAAAAAACTTGAAGCTGAATTGCAACAAATTGAAGAGAAATTTGAGGCCAAGAAACGTAAATTCATTGAAACTAGTGAAACATTTCAAGAAGAATTGAAAAAGGTATAAAATAACGTTAAAGATGAATAATATTGCAGGAAAAAATAATTCTTTTTTTTTTAGCATTGCAAACCAGCGGTAGATGAGGAAACTTTTAACAAAATGGTAGAACGACAATATGAAGCTCTTAGACGAGAAAGATTAAAAGGAACAGAGGAGAGTCGTTCGGATGGACCAGCATCTAGTGAATCTACTCCAAACTCCACTCCGACTCCAACTCCTGCATCACTTAATGACGAGAGCCAGCCTGATGTAATAATATTACATAATATTCACATAGAATTTAATATAATCAAAATTTCTTATACAGAAGAATATTAACACTGTTTCGTTTGTATATATATATATATATAGATGTCTGACAATGATTCGATCGAGAAAAAATCCGGTAACGCCGAGAAACCTAATGTCGAAATGAACAAGAAAATGTCACCTCCATATACCGAGAATAAGATCGAGACACCACCACCACTGCCAGTGATGCAACCGAACGTCATTAATCAGCAACACCCGACCAACTCCGGGATGTACTGCAATAACAGTCCGATGCAGCAGCATCCGCATCAACAGCAGACGCAAACGCCCCAACATCCGCCACCGCCGCCGCCGCTGCCGCTGCCGCTGCCGCTGCCACCTCAGCATCAACCACCTCCTCAGCAACAGCACCAACCTCCTCCTCAGCAACATCAACCTCCCCCGCCGTTGCAGCAGCATCAACCGCTGCCACAGCCACCCCAGCAGCATCAGCCATCACCACCCCAGCAGCATCCAGTAATGCCGCAGCTGCAACCGCAGTTACAACCGCAGCCACCGCCGCAAGCACAACAACAGCAGCAGCAACAGCAACAACAACCACCACCGCAACAACAACAACAGCCGCCACCGCCTCCGCCATCGCAACCACAGTCGCAACCGCAGCCGCAACCGCAACAGCCACCGGTACCTTCTCCGGTAATGCCACCTCAACCTCAGCAACCGACCACGACAGCTGCGGCAGCGGCTGCAGTTGCGGCAGTAGTGGCGAGTGCGAACGCGACCGCAAATTCTGCTCCGCCGAACATGCCGCCGGTTTCTGCTTCCACGGTGCCCATTCAGCATAATCCCCATCAGCAGGGAATGCTGTCGAATGCTCATCCGATGCCGCCGCATCAGAGTGCACAGGGTACGCAGAGCACGCAGGTTCTGCCGCCGCAGGGACCGGTGGCGAATCCGCACACCCCACAAATGATGCCGCCCAATCAGGCCTATGGCCAGCAGTATCAATCCGGACCGAGCCCGCAACAACCGCAGAACGTTCCGTTAGCTCCGAGACCGCCGCATCCCTCTTACAGTTACTCTCAGCAACAGCCGTATCATCAACCTTATCCGCAATACGCTCATCCATATTATCATCAGCCGTACTCGCAGTACTCGCCCCATCCAATGGGTCGTCCTCACGGCCATGGTCCACATAGCCCGCACAGTCCGCATTATCATCCGCAATCGCCTCATACGGTCGCTCCTGAAAATAATAATGTTGGTGGTAACGTCGCAGGCGGTACAGCGGCCGCTGTAGTCTCCGCACCCGCCCCCGATACCAACAATCCTACTCCATATCCTGCACCCACGGGACACTGTGAGGGTGAACGTACCGGTCCATCGGAGAATCAAGAGGGCCAGGTAGATACTAAATCAGGATCCGCTTAAATTATTCTTTATTTTACAAACGCTATTCTGGATTTCTATTTGACATGGCGTATCTATGACTATTTATATCCTTGCGCTAATGAACTTGTTCGGCGTAACTTTTTAATTTATACGATAAAAATATAATAATTATGGCCTGTAATCATGACCTGTAAATTGTGGACACAAAAATTGCCCAGGGATTGTACTGTTCCACATGAAATGATTGTGTAGCGAAGTAAAAGAACATCTGTATGTAAAATGGTTCTTTGATCCAGGATCCATAGATACAATCAGTCTTACTTCACTGGTTTCATTTGCCAGAGCCCATCATTCAAATAATGACAATTTTCGATGCCTACTCCCTTATTCACTTTGATGCTAAAAATCAGAAATAAAATATGCAGGATGATTCAAAGCGTGTATTGAAGAAATCATTTCAACTCACATTTCTTCTGTTGATAATGTTGTAATTCCAACAGCTAACGCATGCTGCTTGCCCTCAGCCATAACAGCCTACAGTTTGAGTTAAGGATTTGTATCACATTTTCGAAGAAATAAAGTTGTTAAGATGTATCGCAATCTTTAAAGGATTGCATTGCGCTTAAAAGGATACGACAACTGTTTTCTTATCCACCGTCATCATCTTTGCACCTTTTGACGTTAAGCCAGGACACATTATATTAGCACCGCTAAGAACAAACCTAATGGCACCTTTGTCAACTTGCTGCATCGGCAAGAAAAATGGATCTGAAAATGTATGTATTATGACGAAAATTACAAATATTTTACTTCTCATGTGATTGATCGGTGAGGAAGCTTACACTTGTGTAACAATCTCAAAGTAGGCATCCAGGGGCCTTCACGTTGGCGAAAGAACAACAGGTCTCCTGCTGCGTTCACAATGATCTCTATATGGTCGTGACTGACGAAAAGAAAATTGTTACATTATGAATAAACTTTGTGCATATAGTAACTCACCATTTTACAATGCGAAAAGCGTCTTTCTTTGGTATTATAACGTCTATGTGGCTCTCCAGATGAGGATACAGCTCCAGGAGTTTTGCGCGAATTCCCTTCTGCACGGACGATTTCAATTGCTGCACGCCGGAAACGCTGTCCTTCTCATCGAATCTAACACAAAATTAGAATGAATTTATTTCACAGCATTTCGAGCACAATCTAATGAGATATTTAAGCAGTGTCCACGTTATGATAGAAACTTTAGCATTTCCAATGTTAGATGAAACTGATATTCTTTTATTCTTGAGATAAAAATGCCAAGTGTTTTCTATCATAAGATATATTTAAATTGTTTAAATATATCCCACTACTCACAAAATATTTTTCTTTTTATCTTACACTAGGCGGCACCTACTTCTTAAACATTTTCTCGATTTTCTAAAATATACCACCGCCTTGAAACCTTTCGGACGATGCATTCAATTAGTCAATCATTCACGTCGAGACGTTATCTCGTCCAGGATACGTTTCTTCAGCAGCGTCTTGTCTATCAACATGCGTGAGTTTATTTCCTTTTTTCCTAAAAGTGAGAAGAGTATCTTTAATTTGTAAAGATTATTAAACACATTTAAAATTTCCAGCTTTAGATATTATTTATCTCTTTGAATATTAATTATATTAATTTACCGGTTTTTCTCAAGGAATTATTCACAGCTGGACGCGTTCTAAATTTCTTTCTCAACTCTATATGCGTGTGAAATAGCGAGGTTAAGTCGATCGAACGTAGTCTGATAGTTACACATTCGTAGTACGAATTTCGTACATACATGAATAAAAAAAAAAGCACGCGCGGTCTTAAGGTGCATTCAGACGGTTTCATGTAATCATATATGCCACCATGAAAACCGACAAATTATATCGCAATGAAGCACATTGAACAGGAATGATTGGTGGATTTCCTTGTGCATACGTTTCCACAACTTTGTCTGGGCAGATCCTTGCTCATTAAAAAACGGCGCGAGGCTTCCTTAATTTGAATATGATAAGATATGAGAATGCTTCAATCATTATTAATTTCTTTGAAAAAATTATTAAAACATGAACAGTTTTTGGATTGCAATTGACAAAAAAGCAGTTTTTTTCTATACTTCTAGATTTAAATTTGCGTAACAATTTTTATTTGTCGATTTTTAAAGAACTCAATCAAATCCGATTAATTTAATTAACTGACAATTAATTAAATCGGCAAAATCAAGATAAACTTGTCATTTCTAATCTAATCTTTCTTACGTGTCAAACAGCAAGAAATCGATAATTCTATTATGATTGTTTTCTATTAGAAAAATAATTATATATAAATTATATTAAATAATTAGTATCTATGATGAAATATCTTCCTTTTCTTCTCTCCAAGATTAATTTATTGAATTCTGAAGAATATAAATAATGCGTGAGTTTGGATAAATCAATTTTTTGCCATGTATGTTACATTTTCGTCTCGCAAGTAACGTTAGAGGAAAAAACAACTGTTTGATATTGTAAAGTAACAATTGTACGTATTATACAATTTTAATTAAGATTTTCTTCAATAGATAAAATCGCATAAATTTTTATTTTTTACTTATTTAGTGATATCAGAACTTTCAGTAAGAACACAAACAATCCTGCAGCGTTTGACATTCGAAAATAATTACTAGAACAATATATATCCATTAAGATCCTCCAAGATGCAGCAGCATTCAAATAATTTATATTCCGAAATTATCATCACACACTCGTGCGAGTTTCAGTAGAAATACATTTAAATCAATGTACAATTAATGACGTGCGACACGTCTACGTTAATACGCTGTTGTCCATAACAAATACAATTATGCAACTCGTATAGAATATATGTACGTATCTTCGCGAATATCATCAAAACGCTAATTGATCATTGCATTGTCGATCCTTATAATAAAGCGATCTAATATACAGCGGCACAATCTCTCGTGCGTGTTACTTAGAAACAGCGGGTACCAAGGCATCGTAATTTCGTTTAAGCAATCCGGGTGTAACGATGAACGCAACAACGTTGTAACGTCTTCCGTCGCGGGCGTTGGTCCTCCGCGAAATGCGCTACAATGATTTTCTATCGATCCTGACATTCGCGTCGCTTCGTAAACCATGAAGACGGGATCAATGCCTACGAGAAAGAAATGTAAGAAAGTAAAGGTCGATCGAATGACGCGCTACAAGTTGTCTTCTTGCAGCGAATTGCGATATACACAAATGAAAGACGAGCAATTCACCAGCATTACAATCTCAGTATTTACACACTTTTTCCTCTAATAATAGTAATCCTAATTATCCTCTATATTCAGTTACAGATGCACGTAAGAATCAGCTGAATCGCATGCGTTGAACGAATGAAGAGTCAAGTACGACGCCGGAGCTTCAGTGTCACGGAGCGGCTTGTTAAGCTTCGCTTCCAGTATCATCTAGAAGACTAGCGACGAGAGATAGATAGATAGATAGATAGATAGAGAGAAACAAATGTTAAGTTATGTATTATTTATTTCACACACCACTGAGACTTTAAAAATTACTCCATCGATATAACCGAGAATTCTTTTTTTATCTTTTTCCCTTTCATGTTCTGTCTATACGCGCGAATTAACGTTAAGTGGGGGACAAGAGCGGGAGGATAAAAAAAAAAAGAGGCTCGTCGACCTAGAATAATTCGCGATTGTTGTTAACTATAAAAATCGCAACAGCAATTCGCGTTTTTTTTCGTCGCAGCTTGAGTGTTAATCGGTGCATACTATTCTGCACACGAAAAGTATTAAGAGCCCATGGTTTTTACACGATGATGTGGATGAATGGTAAGCCCTTTCGTTCATTGTTCTAGGTCCTCGGAGTGATTTAGAACGCAGGCTTCGTCGTTTGTACACGCAGAAAAACTTCCATATTTTTCACCTAAAAAAAAATAAAAAAAAAACAAACAACCGATTTGTGATGTCGAGTACTGGGAGGAGGATGTCACGTTAATCACTCGCATAAGCAACAAAACAGATACCCAAATAGCACAAATCTTCCAAAGACATCAAAAACATTCTAAGAACATTCTCTATATTCTAAAAATGTCCATGTTTTGGAGATCTTGGGCTATATAGGATATGCCACAACCTTCATAATAATTTCAATAAATATTTTTAATAAATACACAAAACAGAACTGCATAGTAATTTATGTAACAAATAATATAGAAATTTCGTTACTTTTGGAACGATCCAAAAAAAGTAGAAATTTTGTACATTCTGAAATGATAGTAGTAAATTGTAAAAACGCGAGTTGCAACGCGAGGGAAGAAGAAATAGAGGAATAGAGGAGAAAGGGAACAACTTATCCAA
>VBVR01000406.1:25195-52170 GCA_011638315.1 Tetramorium parvispinum | reverse complement strand
AGCGTAGCTTATTTTTTTTCCATATAACGCATATGATTGTAGAATTTTAGTTTCTTCGTCCGACTTTGGAGAATACCAATACTGTTGCATTTTTATCAAAAGTATCCTGATCTGCAGCTCGAGATCAATTTAAGTATGATCTTACGATGCTCGACTATCTATCAGGCTTATTGCACGGTGACTTGAATTGACACGTACAGATAAAAGGAAACCGTCATTACTTTTATTTATTTATTTATTTACGCACCTCCGGTAATGTATGTATCGCATAAACCAATTTAGTTAATGATATCGTGCCGAGAACTAATATCGGCAAACAATCGATCACTTCTAATGAATCTGGCCATACTTCGATTACACCCAGCACCTACATTCGGCACAGATTTATTATCTCACTCGTATGACGCACTTATTCTTGCAATCGATTTGATTCATACTGATTTCGCGTTCTGTCATAGGGAAAAAGATCGCGACGCACTGTAAAGTGCGCGTGCTTTTGTATCACTACACGCATATTCTACACGCAACAGTAATTATCACTATAGTAACAATATAGTTATCGAGAAAAATATATGGTATTTATAAAGTCTTTAGTCAACATTTTCAAATAACAATCGTAGAGTCAAAAAAATATACATAATATCGTGTTTAGATTAGATTCTCGACACATACCTGAAATATCATCCCAGATCCGAGCACGAGTAGAAGTGCGAAATATATCCCGCAACGTCTGCCTGTCGTGTGATAAGGCCATAGACCGTAGACGCCTAATAGAACTCGGATAATATTGTAATGTGACTCTCGAAAGAATTTATCGACACTGTCCATCTCGCTTCTTACCTATCGCTGTTGTGTGAGCGAAATTAATTCAACTCGCGGGGTATAGATAATAGTTGCTTATAAAAAATTCCCTTTAATCTCGTCGAATCCCGTGTGTGTCGGAAAACATATGCGTTGCTTCTTTGCATCACCAAAGCAATCTGTGAGGACTTGAATTTGCGATCGACGTAGTAATAAATATTTATTGCAGTTGTATTATCTCTCTTTCCACATTGAGACCTAAAAGTTGTACGGTCTCTCTGCAGTAGTTCTTTAGAGAACTCCACATAAAACCAGAAGATCGTTTGAATTACGAATTGATGCAAAGAAAGGAAAGGATGTACAGTCTTGTAAACGTCTTCTTATGGTTTTCCTTCTAGAAAATACAAGATGTTGAGATGATAGCGACAGGTTTCGATCAGTTCGTTTTACTTCCTGTTATTAATAAGAACTTTTAAATACTTTATTCCAAAGTTAATTGCTACAGAGTTTTCTATATGTGATATACATATATTTATTTATGACACATTTGGCTTATGCAATCGCTTTATAGATACACATTTACCAAAAATAAAAGTAGTTAGTTTTTAATATAAAAAATTAGTCTTATTAGTAATTAGACATGTTTAGAACCAACGGAATGTGGTATCAATCGTCGCTGAGAATCAGAAAAAGATTACTATTATGTTATTGAAAAATTATAGAGAATATAGAGTAATCAAAATAATTCCTTATCATGACGATTTGTGAATTATCGCGATAACTACACATAAATAACTACAATTCAGTAAAGTTGTTTACTGAATATTTTTAGCGCCATTAAAGTATTCACGAGAAAAGAGTTAAAAACATTTTGGTACAGCAATTGCGATTCTTTCCTAATTTTATTTAACCAAAAGATTTGTATGGAAGATACAAAGTTTTGATATATAACGAGATACGTATCTTCTAATCAATGAATGAATTACTAAATCATCAGTAAGGTCATCAACATATCTCTGATATTTTTTTTATCGCGTTCAAATTTTTATTGTACGGACCGTAGAAGCATGAAGTACGAGAAGCCTGTACGTATCGCCTTAAATAAAATTTCATGTTATCGGCAGGAATTGCACTTGCTTTGCGATTTGTTTCATTACACCTACCGCGTTAAAAGTCACGTAGGACAGAACAAGTACTTTTCCCGCAGTTATTGTCAATGTTTTTTTACTTCTCATCATGATCAATATCAGAAGTTTTTGCGTCATTATAGGCAGCTTGTACCACTCTAATTGATATCTGCAAATATAATTATTATGTTCTTTATGAATCTAAATTCGGAAAAATAATTTTAATGTTAATTTGATTCAGTTGAATATATTTTTGTACGAAAGATAAATTGATTTTTGAAACAATTTCCAAAAAAAAAGAGTGAAGTTAAATCATTCGAATTATTTTATCATAAATCTATTGTATTTGTAATATTATGAAAAATTTATGATTTTTATTAAAAATATTTCGGATATTTTATGAAACGTACGCGGACTCATACACTCTTTCGTTGCAGTCCATAATTTTCTGACCTTGCCAGTTTTCTAAGAACGTGTTGAGCACAAGTCCACTCAGATAAGTGCCGTACGGCGTGAGGCGACTGAGATTTTCTGGTTCTGTTATCACCTAAAAAACGTACATACAACCTAATACATACTAGCTATAGCTCTACTGCATTTAAGTCGAAATTTACCTGAAATCCTACGATACTTAACAGTGACACATTAACTGTCATGTGTATAAACAGTGGTAAGCTGTACAGTGTTTCTATAGTTGTAGCAAATCTGGCGTAATAAAGAGGAAGACATTAATTTCATTATTGTTAATTATTTATAAAAATTATTGTATACTTGTGCTCAACGCATTCTTAGAAGTATGTACTAACTGCATTGCCTCTGCGTGTTTTCGAATGCTATATACGATATTTGAATAACATTTATTCTGTATAGACATTATGTCGTTGTCATTATTTTCAAAATCAAGTGCGCTTTCCAAACGGTATCTGAAACTCGATATCATGTAGTATTGAACAAGAATACTTTATGCTATATACATTATTAATATATAGATATATTTATAATTATATATTTAATGTATTTAATTCCCCCGAATGAATATTTTGAGAGAAATGGACTTAATGCAGAATTCTTAAATCCAAAACTAGAGATAAAAATTAATATTTAATTTTAGTGGATCTATTAAACCTTACCTCATTGCTTCAAACAAACCGCAACAATGCTCGACGCTCATTATATACACAGCATTGATCGCAGTCAATACTAACACATAATACATTTCACATACCATGCCCTGTACGAGAAGTGGGGTGTTGTGCATTTGCAAGTCAAGCATATAGTTCATTTTATAAGTCGATTCTAGTTCTGCGTCTTGCGTTTTATTTGACGCCTCATTATTGTAAGAAAATTTGGCTACCAAAGGTGTGAGCGCGAAAATCACGCCATGGCCAAGTATAGTACCTATTAAAAGTATTAGATTTATAAACGTTAACAAATACCTAGTTATGTGCAATTATAAGAAGACAAAGCATACATATGTTTTGTATAATGTCGTAACTTACTCGAATAAACGTAGCCGAATTTTCGCGCGAACAACACATACGAGTTCAAAATTTTAGCTTCTTGATCCGACTTCGGAGAACACCACTGTTTTTGTATATTCAAAAAAAGCATTTTGAACTGTAAATATTTTATCTTAAAGTCAACTTGAGAGTACGATCAATAATGCTTAATTTCTAATACTGTGTCATCTTAATTGTTTCAAATTTTAATTGAGATGACCCCGGAATTTTGTCAATTTTACTTATATATTTTTATTTACCGTAGATAATTTGTATACCACGTAGATTAATTTAATCGTTGACGATAGGGCGAAAAATAGCATCGACAAGCAGTCGAATACCGCGAAAAAATCTGGCCAAAGTTTAATCACACACAGCACCTATGTTCACTGCAGACTAGTAAAATTCTAAATTCTACGGAACGGTGTACAGAATGTATGAAAAAATTATGCGTCGCGATCGTTTGACTCTTCGCTTTTCCTTCGCTCGAAATATTAAGAAGAAGAAGGTATGCAATCAAAATTGAGAATATAAAATAGTGAATCTAAAATTAGGAGAATCGCATTGCACATTTTTTAATAAATCTGTACCCAATTCTTTGGAATTAAGCACTCGCTCCTTGTTTTTCTGCTTCTTGTAAATACCTCGAACGAAATTCCAAATCCAAAAAGCGCTGTCAACATGACGTACATCACGTAACGTTTGCTTAGCGCTTGGAAGGGCCATATACCGCATGAGATCAACAGAATGCGAAGAATACTGTAGTACGACTCTCGAAAGAACTTGTCGACATGATTCATCTTTTCCCCCTTTTCCAGATCGCTGCTGCTTTGTGTGAGGGAAATTCACATTCGACTTATGACGGGATATAGATCACGTCGTATGTCTTCTCATAAAGAATTCCGCTTAATGTCGACTATCATGAATACATTGTCAGTACGTTTCTTCTTTCGCACGAAACCACTAGTTTAGCAATCGCTGCCATTTGCGATTGATTACATAATTAAGATTGTAAAATTGCACGTCTGTATGTTTAAAAATAGTATTTTTTTATAGCTTTTGCTGAAATGCTTGTGGTATAAATAGATTTAATGGCAGATGGGGGAGAGTAGAAAACATAAAAGATGAAGGAAATTTGAGAAAAGAACAAGAGAAAGAGAATTAGTTAGAGTTCGAGCTATATTTTGAGAAAACCCAAGACAATACAAAGAAAGTAATAAACAATGAAGAGCAAGATGTTAATTGCATCAGCAAAAGGAATAAACGTTAAAATACATAAGAAAACAACAATTAATATTCAATAGATTTATTTTAAATAGTATTCTCTTTATCTACAATCATCTTTACATTCTTTATCGAAAAATTGTGTTGTTATATTTGCCGCGTTAAAATTTTAATAATAATTATAGCAATAGTTTTTAAAGTGATAATAATAATAGTAATTGAATATAGAAGTGAAAAAATTTTCTTATATTAATAAATAATTGTACGAGTTTTAAATATGGATATCATTCTTAAAGAATTTCTTTTATTTTAAAATTTAATGACTTTTTCTTCACAGTTTTTCTTAATTTTCTCAAAAAAGATGCTGGGAGAAGGAGCTATGTAATATAAATATGCGATTTTACAAGAATTAATTTCTGTTGACTAAAGAGTGAATATTAATATATAGATGTCATTTGTAATAAATAACATTTAAAGTTTATCTTACAGAGATTGTAGCAGCATAAAGTATGACGATGATGTTCGTAATATCTTAAACAAAAGTTTATTTCCATCGAGTCATCGTATATGTATGCAATAAATGTACACGTATAAAATTATTATTATTACTTACCGTATTGAAAGTTACATATGACAGTGCAACTATTTTACCTAGTTTCAACATCAATGGTCTTTCACTTCTTATCATTATCATTATAAGAAGTTTTCTCGCTGCTATCGGCATATTGTACCACTCTGTATTATATCTGCAAATTTTGCAAGAAAGTTCAAAATTATATATATTTTTCGTTACGTTATTTCGTTACGATTTCATGAATCAGTGTAACTCATAATTTTGCAAAAGTGCTACTGCTAATATACAAAACATACGCGGATTCAAATACTCTCTCGCTGGAATCTATGATTTTCTGACCCTGCCAATTTTCAAGGAATATATTAATTATGCCAGCATTTAGAAAACATATAGGTTTTACAATCTCAACATTTTCTATATTGTTCATCACCTATAGGACAATGGGATATATAATTAATAAAATGTAGTAAATATTGTTAAATTAGTTGTAAATATTTGGTCAAATAATTTGTATATGCAATACAAGCATATCGATATAGAGCATATCTGAATAGAACTTGTAATCATAAAGGAATTTTCATAAGGTGTACCTGATATCCTAGAAAACTTATAACCAATATGGACGAGCTAAGTTGTATAACGAGAGATAAACTGCATACTGACTCTATGACAGCAACAAATCTAATATAACATATATTAATGTGTTAATATCGCTTTCACAAAAGTAATAAATCCCAAATGCCCGAACGTATACTTACTGCATTGTTTCTTTGTGTCTGCAAATACTGTATACGATATTCGAGTAAGATTTATCTTTTGTTGTCGACAATTTATCTTTTTCGAAAACTAATGCGATTTCCAATCGGTATCTAAATTCGATATATTATCACAAAATTTTTAACAATAACTTTTCGAGTATCATCGTGGCAAATAAATCGTCTCATTAATTGTAACGTATACACACATTTTTACAGAAATTATGTATTTAAATCACGATTATTCATTAGACTTACCTCAAAGCCGCGAACAAACCGCAGCAGTGTTCTACCGCTATAAAATATATGATATCACATGCAACTAGTAAGAATGTTAATGTAAAATCACATATGGCGCTGTGTATAAAAATTGGAACATAATATGTGTTTAGATCAACCATATAATTAACGCGATGAGGCAGTCCTATCATTTTCTGATCTGATGTCTCATTAGTCTCCACGGATTTCACGTAGAAAAGTCTTGTCAGTAATGTTGTAAGTAAATATAAGAAGCTCTGACTCAGTAAGAAACCTAATTTGTACGAAAATTTTTATAATTCACAATTATCGCTGTCAGAAATTATATAATACTTAAATATTTTATAAAGTGTCAAATGTCTTCAAATATAATAGAACAGCAATAACATTACACTGTTTATGATTGTTAAATCTGATTATATTATAGATTATATTATTACAGTCACCCGTATAAGCGTAGCCTAATTTTTGCCCATATTGCGCATGTAAATTCTGTATCTTAGTTTCCTCGTCCGATTTTGGGGAGAGACAGTATTCTTGCATTTTTATAAGAAGTATTTTTATCTATTACGCGAAAAAGATTTAAATATAAGATTTTTTCTTTTTCGAACTTATCATTAATCATTTACATTAATGTAAACGATATCATTTTTATTTACGCACCTTTGGTAATGTATATACCGTACACAACATTTTACTTAAAATCAACATAGTGAAAAATAACATCGGCACAGAATCGATTATTTCGAAAGTATCATGACGGACTTCAATTACACCCAATATCTATAATTTCCATCGAGATTGCTCACATGTTATGGAACAAATAATTTCAACTGAATTGTTCGATTGTTAATTACATGAACTATGTAATTTATCATATGTACTTGAAAACGAATGAGAATTTTCGTGTATAGATGCTATAGATGTCTTGACGAAATGGTTTTAGGAGAAATATTTAACTTTCACACTTTTTTTGAAGGAGTAATAAAGCTGCGATAGTACACGTATAAAATACTATTTTAAGATTTAGAACTCGTTCTTTTTCTTACTTCGAATATAAATCCAGATCCGAGTATTAGGGTCAATGCGAAATATATCACGTAGCGCCTGATTTGCGTATCGAAAGGCCATAGCCCACTGATGCTTAATAGTACCCGAACGATGTTATAATGCGAATCCTGAAAGAACTGTTCGATATCACCCATTCAGTCTCTTATCTCCTGCTGCTATTACTATAAAAGCGAAATTCAATACCAACGTGGTACTTCAATTTCAACGTACTGCATAGCTTGCATCATTTTCCTATTAAAAATTCTGTTTAATGTTTGATTGTCGTAAAGTTGGAAATGCATGTATAACATGTTTATTGCTAATGTGTTTGTGTTGCAAATGTCGAAATCACCCACTGTAAGATCGTAAGATTATTTTATGCAAATTGCGCAATCATAGAGAGAGAGAGAGAGAGAGAGAGAGAAAGAGGAAGGAGACAAGCCATGAAATTATTGCCGTCTTCCACTTCGTGGATGCGAGCTAGAAGAGGTATGAAAATTTTATCCACAAGTTAAGTCTATCTAAGACCAGACTATTACGAATCGGTATAGCCGTTTCAAAATCGGCTACATTAGATAACGATAGTTTTGTGAAGAATAAATTCGTTAAACGTTTATTGCCTCACATATTACAATAAATGTTTTATGTTAACATAAAAATGCGATCTAATCATTTTCTTGTGAAATAAGATATTCTCAAATTATATTAATAATTTAATAAATTAATAAAATTAATATTTAATAAGTATCTTTCATATATAATTCAGTTATCACACATGTCATGCACGAGCTCAGTCTTTTTCATATTTTCTTTCTTGAAAAATAAGACATATTGAAATGACAGTGCTTCTGCACATTTTTCTGTTACTAATAAGAATTTTTTAATATTTTATTCCAATGTTAGTTAACAAAATCTTTCGACATATAGTACATTTGTACATTTTTTTATTACGGACTACTTTTAAACATTCATAATTTATTGATCAATATTTTAACATGTGCAGTTTCTTAATGATAATAACATTAATTTGAAATAAAATATTTTCTTTATATCGATATATATTATGTATTTTAGTTTTTAATGGATTTACATGGGAATTCCTTATTTTAAAAAGAGATTTTTTTTACTTTAAAACCCGATAGATTTTTCACAAGTTTATTTAATTATCTACAGAAAAAGCACTGGAAGGAAAGTTAGCTTATAAATGTGCAATCTTACAAGATCTCATTTTTATCTATTACTAGTGTGATGAATAATAATACGTAATAAATATTGTTAATTACATTAAAAATTTTCATTACAAAGACCGTAATAGCATAAAGTATGACGATGATGTACGCAGTACCTTAAACAAAATTTTAATTTTACAGAATAACTGTTAATGCTTCTTAAACAATTACACTTACCGTATTGAAAGTTACATGTGAGAGTACAACGAATTTACCCATTCTTAATATCGATGGTCTTTCACTTCTCATCATCAACATTACAAGAAGTTTTCTCGTTGCTATCGGCATACTGTACCACTCTGAATTATACCTGCAAGTTTGACAAAAAATTTCGAAATTATGTGTATTTATCTGCTTGCTATTTCGTTATGTTTTTATGTATCATTTAATTCTTTAACGTTATGTAACATACATACGCGGATTCAAACACTCTCTCGCTGGAATCTATGATTTTCTGACCCTGCCAGTTTTCGAAGAATACATTAATTAAAAGTCCATTTAGATAAGCAATGGGTTTTAGAATTCGACTAAGGTCTTCCGTATTGTTTATCACCTGTTCGATAACGAGATATACAATTAATCAAATGTAGTAAATATAGCAAATTTAGTTAAATTAATTTTACTAAATATTTTATTAAATAATTTGTAGGTATAATGTAACAGTACTTCATTCAAAAACTGTTACAATCCAAGAGTGTTTCAATCAGATTACCTGATATCCCAGAACACTTAAAATAAGTACAGTCAGTCCAACATGTATGAAGAGAGGTAAGCTGTATACTGACTCTACGATGGCAACAAATCTAATATAACGCATACAAACATATTAATTTCCTACTATTGTTCCCACGAAAATAATACATATCAAACGTCTAAACTATATACTCACTGCATGGTTTCTGTGTGCCTACGAATACTGTACGCGATATTCGCATAAGATTTATCTTTCGTAGTCGTCATCGTCAATCGATCGTTTTCGAAAACTAACGCAGTTTCCAACCGATATCTATATTCAATATTATTATAAAGTTTTTTTTAAAAGAAATGACAACTTTTTGCATAAAAGTATCTATTTATTAAATAACAAGTATCTCCGCAACAAAAATGAATTATTTCATTATTCGTATAAGGCCATTTATGGTCTATTCATGTACTTAAATCATGATTGTTCATTAGACTCACCTAAGAGCCGCGAATAAGCCGCAACAATATTCAACTAATGTTAGATACAGAACATCGAATACAACTAGTAAGACCGTGAAAGAAAAATCACATATTGCACTATGTATAAAAATTGGAATGTAATATGTATTTAAATCAACCATGTAATTAACGCGATGAGGCAGACCTATTTGTACTTTTGATGTTTCATCAATTTCTTTGGATTCCGTGTAGAAGAGTTTTGTCAGTAATGTTGATAGCAAATAAAGAATGCTGTGGCCTAACAAGAAACCTAATTTGTTGGAAAATTTTGATAATTCACCATTTGTTATTGTCAAAAATTATGTAACACCTTAATATTTTATAAAGTGTATCTTTAGACACATACTTAAACATCTTATAATATATGTAATGTATTTCAAAATGGCTTGAGAAATGAAATTTTTATTTTAATATATTTGAAATTTTGGTTATTATTATTGCACAGTATTATTGTTAACTTCAATTATATATTATTAAAATCACCCGTATAAGCGTAGCCTAATTTTCTCCCATATTGCGCATGTACATTCTGTATCTTAGTTTCCTCATCTGATTTTGGGGACAGACAGTACTCTTGCATTTTTACAAGAAGCAGTCTTAGCTGTTATTCGAAAAAAATAATAACATTTTTTTAAAACTTATTGCGATCATTTTTATCGGTAATTAATAGTTAATATATTATGTACACGATATCATTTTTATTTGCGCACCTTGGGTAATGTATATACCGCACAAAATGTTCTACTTATAGTCACTATCGCAAAACATAACAACGGCATGGCATCGATCACTTCGAAGGAATCATGCTTGATTTCAATTACACCCAGCATCTGTATTTTCGATCGATTGCGGATGCCATACATTGCGGACATGTCATACAACAAATTATTTTAGTTGTGCCGCACGATCATAAATTACATTAATTATATTAGGTGCACTCAAAAGCGAATGTGAATTTTAGTTTGTAGAGTAATGTAAAGATATTTTGTAAAGACGGTTGGTGTAAAAAGAAGTATTAGCACTTGTTGAAAAATAACACAATAAGCTACAATAGTATATGCATGCAATAATATTTAAATGATATTGTATTTTCTTCTTAAACTTACCTCGAATGTAAATCCAGATCCGAGTATCAGTATCATAGCGAGATATATTACATAGCGTCTGTTTCGCGAATGAAAAGGCCATAGCCCACTGATACTTAATAATACTCGAATGATATTGTATTGCGACTCTTGGAAAAATTGATCGATATCATTCATTCTGCTTCTTATCTCTTGCTGCTACTGTTACAAAGGTGAAATTTACTTATAGTCTAGTGTAGATCGTGTCAGTCTCCTCTTTAGAATTCTGTTTAATGTTCAATTGTCGTGAAATCCAAGGTGCATGTTTATCGTGTTTATGCACAAATACCAAAATCGCACATTGTAAAGTCGCAAGAATATCTTATGCAAATTGCGTAATTACAGAGAAAGTGAACAGCTGTACTGAAAATATCGGCTTCGTGTTTCGACACAGACAAAAGAGGTAATGAAAATTTTATTAGCAAATACAGTCGATCTAAGGCCAGACTATTATGACAGAAGATATAGCCATTTCAAAATTGGCTACATTAGAAAATGACAGTTTTGTGAGGAATAATTTCATTAAAGGTTTTTGACACACAACATATATATATATATATATATATATCCGTTGTTAACATTATTAAAGTTTGCCTTTTTTTACTAAAGATACAAAAATGTTTATAAAAAAAATATATGTATAGTTTTGATATTTTTATATTTAATTATTTTCTCATAAATATGTATATTCTGCTATTATTTAACAAATTAGGTGTTAGGTATGTTTTATATTAATAATAATTTTACATTTTTTCAGAAGAGGAATTTTGAAAATTCTGTCTTGTCGTACAAATTATAAGATTGTGATATATGAACCAGATGCATGTACGATCTAAAAAGAAAAATTAGCAAAAATAAGACGCTAAATCTCGAGAGAGAAAAATTTATGATTTTTTCAACAATTAACGTACGCAGTGAAGTGTGCTCTTGAATTCAAATATCATCTTATTTAGGAGCTACCTGGATTTTGACATGATTCTTCTTCGTAATTTATTAATAAAAAAACTGTGATATTATGTGGATCAGGAATTTTTTTATGAAGGAGATAATTTAATTTTGTGTAAAATATTTGCTTTGCATGTATTGAATTTTTATTGAGCAGTTGTATTTTAACTTATATTAATGTCATCATATAATCGTACATATAATCATTGTAATCGATTATTTATTCTTAAATTATTATGATACAAATTAGTAAATTAATAGAATAAATTAATTTTTAATGAATATCTTTCATATAATTCATAGTTGTCTCACATGTCATATAAAAACTTATTTCTTTTTATTTCAATTTTAATTATTTGTTTTTTTTTTCTAGGAAAATAAGATGTTAGGATGCTAGTGATTAGCGTTTCGATCTATTCGGTTTCGATTTACTATCTATTACTAATAAGAACTTTTAAATATTTTATTCCAATGTTAATTGCTACGAAATCTTTCCATATGTTGCATATTTGTTTATTATAGACTACTTTCAAACATTCGTAATTTATTTATCAAGATTTTAGCAATTTCTTAATGATAATGACATCAATTTGAAATAAAATGTTATGTTTATTGAAAAATATTTTACATCTTATTGTTAGTTTTTAACGGATTAACGTGAATTTCTTTTTTTAAAAAGAGTTTTCTTTACTCTAGAAATTAATAGGTTTCTTTACAGTTTTATTTATCTACAGAAAGCACTGGAAGGAAAGTTTATAGCTTATAAATGTGTTACAACATCTCTATTACTAGTGTGTGATGAATAATAATATATGAATGTAAATACCATTAATTACATTCTAAATTTTTATTATAAAGACCTTAGTAGCATAAAATATGATGATGATGTACGTAATACCTAAAACAAAATTTTAATTTTTTAAAGTAATTACGTGTACATATACGTTCTATAAAATAATTACACTTACCGTATTGAAAGTTACATATGAGAGTACAACGAATTTACCCAGTCTTAGTATCGATGGTTTTTCACTTCTTATCATCATTGTTATAAGAAGCTTTCTCGCTGCTATCGGCATATTGTACCATTCTGAATTATATCTGTAAATTTTGTAAAAAATTTCAAAATTATATATTTACGCAGTCAGTCTCTCTCTCTCTCTCTCTCTCTCTCGCAATTTTATTACGTTTTCATGTATCACATGATTCGTGATTTTATAAAGATGCTACTGCTAAAATTGTGTAAAACGTACGCTGATTCAAACACTCTCTCGCTGAAATCTATAATTTTCTGACCCTGCCAATTTTCGAAGAAAACATTAATTAAAACTCCGTTTAATTCCGAGTATCAGTACCATAGCCAGATATATCACATAGCGTCTGTTTCGCGAATGAAAAGGCCATAGCCCACTGATACTTAATAGTACTCGAATGATGTTATAATGCGAGTCTTGGAAAAATTGATCAATATCTTCCATTCTGCCTTTTATCTTTTTCTGCTACTATTACAAAGGCGAAATTCATTCATAATATGGTATAGATCGTATTGGTCTCTGCTTTAAAATTCCGTTTAATGTTTGATTGTCGTGAAATCCAAAGTGTATGTATGTTTATCGCGTTTATGTTACAAAATCGCACATTAAAGTAAAGTCGTAAGATTATCTTATGGAAATAATTATAATAAGAGAAAGGGAGCATCCGTACTGTAAATGTCGGCTTCATGGCACAGACTTCTTTGACACAGACACAAGAGGTATGAAAATTTTATTCGCAAATAGTCGATCTAACAATAAGTCTAGACAATTACGAGAAAATATAGCTTTGAAATCGGTTTCATTACAAAGTAATAATCTTGTGAAGTATAAACTTATCAAAGGTTTATTACTTTACATATTATAACATTGTTAAAGATTTTTCTCTTCTTTTCTTCTTTAATTAAACACAGACTTTAATTAAACGATGTTTTATCAAAAAGATGAAGTTGCCATCAAGTGTATTGATATTACTCTATTTAATCGTTCTTTCATAAATATATACAATACTCTGCTATGATTTAAACAATAAGATATTATACATTATTTTTATATTAATAATAATTTTATATTTTTCAGCAAATAAATTTCGAAATTTCTATATTACTGTACAGATCGTAAGACTGTGAAATACGATGCAGATGCTCGTACAACCTAAAAAAAATAAATATAAATTTATTGAAAGTGTCAACATGGAGATGTCATATAAAGGAAATTATAAAATGTCGTACTGCACTGAAACTGGGAAGTGAAAGAATCATGATCTTTCCAACGGTCAACGTACATGGTGAAGTGCTTCTCAGCATTATCATGTTTAAGAGCTTCCTGGATTTGGGCGACGATTCATACCATTCGCCTCGATAACTTATGTCGAAAACTTTATTATTATTTGAATCTCAAATGAGAAAATTTATTAGAGGAAAGTAATTTTACTTTGTATAGGATATTTGTACTGTTCGTATTAAGTTAATTGGAAAGTTAAGGTAATTTTATGCTTTGACTCACGTCGATGTATAGACGCGATCGCTATGATCGATTACTTGTTGCCCCAGCCAGCACGCGATATATAGATGCAATAATTGCGCGATAATGTACGCGGCATGCCGGATTGCAAGATGTGGATTGAGAGTATTACTGGTTGCCTAAATGTTCCGAAAACCGTCAATTTTATTATGTGATTTGTTATTTGCAAAATCTCGCGCAATATATGTTTATATTGATATCATATTTATTATTAATATTTAATATTTTTGCAATATGTCAAGCACAAACCTGGAGAGCCGACAGACTCATAGCTAATATAACTAAGCCAACTTCCAAGAAAAACGCTTTTGTATAGACAGTGTCTAAGCACCTCGCGAATCTTGTTCAATAAGAAAATAATTATCTCTTAGCTCTTTCCTTGAAGTACGCAAATAGAAAATTTCTATATCTCTTGTAATTATGTAAAGATACGCACTAACCGTAAAGCATCTTTGTGTTTTTTTATACAATATACGAAATTTTTATAAAACTTCGCGTCTTCTTCGAGCAAAGCGAGTTCCTTGTCTTGTTCGATGGTTTTTCGTATATACTCTAACCGATATCTAAAAAACGAAAGGAAACATCCGAGTTTCTATTTTTTTTTTAAATCATTCAGATCATTAATTATAAATGCATACCTGACGATTGAAAACAATGCGCAACAATGTTGCACCAAAATAGCCACATAAGCATCGGCCGCAACTATAGTAGTAAGACGAATGGCAGTAGTTAAATAATTATGAATCAGCACGGGATAGTAATACTTTTCGAGATCTATGTAATATTCCACGTGATATGGAAATCCCACTGGCCGCGTCGAATATTCGGAAGTTACATTTTTGCCAATTATTTTCGGGATTATCGCGAGAAATGGAAAGAGGCTGCCAAATGCATACATGCCACCTAGATTCGGGCGATACTTTAAAATCTAATTTAATTACATGAAAATGTGACTTACTAATGATTTTGTAAATATACAGGGAGAGAATTTTAAATTTTAGCCTTAAAATTTAGCCTAAAAATCATAGTTATCATCGGATAACTAATATTTCGAAGATTTTTATTAAATTCTCTCTGATTTATTCATATCTATTACAATAAAATATAAAATCTGATTAATATTACAATCAGCTTGGTAATTTTTATTATGTAGTTTATAAAATTTCTATTGCATATTTCACAAATTTCTATCATTTTCGATAATATTTAGTAGGTCTTTTTTATTTTTTATGTAGTTGTCTAGTTATCCCACTCTTATCACCAAACATATTAAAATTTGTAGTGAATTTTACGACAAAATATAACGAAAAATTCTCTCCGTGTAAGGAACTAAAAATAAGATCGAAAGGTGTGAAAATTTGATTTCAAAGGGAGAGAAAAAAAGAAAAAGATGGTAGCCTGTGCTTCAAAGGGTTAAAGGGATCGCTTTCAATTTTAAAAGAACCAATAAATATTCCAAACCAAAATCCGTCTGTCGACCGCTCCGAAGATTTGAAACCTACGTTCCACTTACTTTCCGTCTGGCTCCGTCCCTGCGATCAAGCGGCAATCGGCGCTTTGCGTACGCGGAGAACAGCGACTCTCCGAGGAATGCGACCGAGGCGGTACGATTATGGCGAATTGCATAACTCCGGAGCGAGGAGCGGACCGCCGCCGATGCGAAGGATCGCGTAATGGCGCGTTGCACCTTTATAAATTATGCCGTCTTCCGGCGATCCGTCGAGAGAGCGACGCGTCATTTATCGCGGCGCTCGTTACAAAAAGCCCGATGGCGTAATCGCACCTACGCGTGCCCACGCGATTCGTGAGCGAGGCTTCTTCGTTGCCGATGAAATTCCGCTCCGGTACGCCGAGCCGAGATGAGACGGGACGAGATCGACGACGGCTTTCGGAAAAGTAAGGAAGAAAGCGAGACGCGCCAGTCTCGCGGGACTTGGGCGCAATGTAAAAATTATTTATTACACTCCTCGCGCCGTTTATCGCGCGATAACGCTCGTTCGAATGCCCCGTGTGTCCCCATTTCTGGCCCACCTTCTTCTAGGTATTTATGCACGTCGCACGCACGCGTGTCTCGCCTGCCGCCGTGCCACGCACGCCGCGAGACACGAGAAACTTTATTATGAGGTAAATCGCGGGGAATGCGGCCGCAACTCTCGATTCGGATATGCGCGTTGGAACGTTGTTTTGCGAAAACAACGAGGTAACGGGACGCGCTGCGCGCGAATGCAGGAAGAAATATCGCGGCATTTAATCCTACTGCTAGTAGATTTACGTCAATTTTTTTAAGTAACGGTAAAATTTTATAATAGGAAAAAGGACTGCAGATATCACGTAAGATTTCTGTCGTACTTGCGAATATTTACGTGGCATGTAGAAATCTACTGCAAGAAAAGATTTGTGAAAATGGCGCATTCTAAATAATGTAACTACCGTAGGATTAAATACATTGAAAAAATACACTGAACTTTTTTTAAGATATTAAATATTGATTTCGTTAATACCTACATGACTTTAATTTGGATTAATAATATAAAATTAATTAAACTGAAAACCTGACTGATGTTAATGAAAAGAAGTCCTTCGACTTTTTGAATTAATTTATGAAGCATATCGAAATGGTGAAGATTTTAATCTTTTGGTTTTTCATTGGAGACATTTTTCGCAAAGTTAGAAAACAAAATTTGATGTATTAGCGATACTGTGATCTGCACTGAGAGAAAAATATAGTTACTTTTGGCCTCAATCATAATTTTATTATATTTCTAACACGAAATATGATTAACTTAATTATGTGCATCATTATGTTAACCATAATTATTTTTAGAAATATTATAAAATTATTATATAGTTGAGGCCAAAAGTAGCTATATTTTTCTCTCAGTGTAACTTTAAACTTGCAATGCAAATAAATATCACGATACGGCCGTTAATGTATCCATGCACGTGTCCTAATTTTGGTCCCACGGTACTCTCGCGAGCCGACAGGTTTCACACCAGCCGGGATGCTGTTAAATAATTACTGTAACTTAGAGAAATTTCCCAATTATCCACGAAGATCTGTAACTAGGCACGACTTTCCTACTCGATTAAATAGCAGCGAATTAACGAAGCGAACGTGCCAACGCGAAAAGTTTTTAGAATTAATACACCATCAGCAGTAGACAGACAACCATTAATCACAGATCATTCAGCCAATCACAAATACCGGTGATTCCTCCTCGCACTCGTGCACGGCGTAAATTTCCTTCTACACGGTCGTCCGTCGGGAATCACAGAAGCGCGGAGCGGCAATTCCGCTCCGGTAAAAGTGGAGCGACTCCGGTTTTCCGAAAACGCAATACGTCGCAACTTATTCCTCGAGCGGCGATACATACGTCCTCATAATCCCCGCCTCGGCGTCGTCCACGAGCAGTCTCGACGACTTCCGTGACCGCCAGGCATGTCTCCTCCTCTCGGAGTCGTCCGGTATCGCCCTGGGCGCTGGACTGCTCCGCGGCTCCAGGTGGAAGATCGCAGGTAACGACGATTATGCCTCGGAGCCACTACGTAACGACTGCGCGCGCGGTATCACTCGCGGTCCCCTTCGTTCTACCGATTATTTCCGTACCGCGCATCGAAATCACCAGGCGAGCGCGCCTCGCTCCGTTTCGCGTGCCTCGCACTCGCATTCGCGGGCGCGCGCGCGCGCTGGCGCGTTCTCGGCGAGGAGGGAACGGCGTGTAGGAGCCAGTCGCGCGGGGGTCCACCTGTTCACCAGCGATCGCAACGCACGATACCGATCGCAACGCGCGATCGAATGGAAAAAAACTGGAGCCTCCAGCGATCAGATCCCCGGGATCCCCGGATGCCGGATCCTCGCCTCGCGGAATACTCGCCGCGTACTCTCCCGGGTGCTCTCCTCCGCGAGCGACTACTCTCGTGCGATTACACGCACGGCGGCCACTTTCGACCTTCCAGCGCGGCGCGACACGAACGGTCTTCGGTGACACGGTTTCGGCGGTTCGCCACCTGGAATGAGGTCTCGGCACTAAGCGAGGCGGCCTCGCGAGTCAGATCGGACCTGAATATCGGCACCTGCCTCCGTCGACGTTCCAGGAAGGTCTGAGGTGAGAGGAACGGCCATTTTGAGGCACCGACGATGGATCGGCTCAGGTGGCGCTATAGTTGGAGAATCGACCTGCGTCCTACCTGCGTCCTACCTGCGTAACGGTCACTCTCTCGTGCGCGCTCACCTGACGAGGACTGTCGCACGGCGTATCGCGAGGCCAGATGCTGCTTTTCAGGACGGATTCTTTCCCCGTTTTCTCTTTGAAGGATAGAAATAAAAATGTTTTCTGCGTGCGTCAGGAGCTCGCGTGGATCGAGTCGGGAGAGCTATTTCCTGCTCGAGCAATTTATTACCTGCGTCGCATTTTATGAGGAAACTCCGGAAGAATTAGAATTTTATGAGGCATTACAATTTCTAATCACATCAGGATTAAAAGCGGCCGCGACGATAAAAGATCTTCTAATTATAGATAAAATTACGTTTATAAGAAGTATATCGTTCGTAGTATCATGCAAATGATATTATGATATTCTTAGAATAACTGTATAATTTATTTGCTGGACGTACGTTATCTCATAATTATGCCGCAACTGAACGAGTAATGACTTAATGTAGTGACTTAGCACGATGATCCGACAGATGTGGCAACAAATATATACTTACAAGGACCGGTTATATATATTATATAAAATTAATGAAGCTACTAAGAATTGAATAGAGCGAGCTGTTTACCGGCGCGGCAACAACTTGTGGAATTGCGAATCTGAAAAGGTCACTGTTTTGCATCGGATGTCGCGCGGTTTAAAAATGTTTCTTGTATCACCCGTTTCCTCGGAGTCACCATTTCTAGGCAGAAAGCGCAAGATCGCCGTGTAAAAGCACGTGTGCGCGCCCACACACGGATGCGTGAATGTCGCGCGTACGTGGGAAGCGACTTGCTGGAAAAGAAGAAAGAGAGAGAGAGAGAGAAGTAATGATGCAACGACAGATTACATACTGCCCGACCGTTACCAGAAGTTTATCCGCTCTGTTATACTCCATTTAGTCCTAACGTTTCAATGCGCCGAGCTCATTTCCGCGTACATGCCTTGTAATAACGGCGAGACGCCGTGTAACAAAGCAGCGAGATCAATTAAGAATCGCGTGGCTCAGCAGAGTCAATGGAATTGCATCGTATCTTCTTATTGGAATGCGTTAAGCAAATAATATCTTCGTATGACGATCCTCTCACGTTAAATGTGAATGTTCACGGTGACAGCAGGGCGTGCCAACAAATTTACCATGTAAATTTGCGGATTGGACATAAGTCAACTGCGACTGGTCAATTTGGGCTAATGTCGCATCGACATTCCGTTAATATATTCTCGTGCGATTTACATAATTGCAGATTTTTTGATGCTATACATCAGTATTCGCTCTCTCCTCCTCCTCCTCCTTCTTTCTCTTTTCTCTCAAAAATTCTTTAATTTCTAAGATAATAACTGTAGTCTCAATCTTAAGAAGATTGCTTCTGAAGTTTAATTTTAACCTTATTAACTGAAATATGTAATATTGAGAAATATTTTATATTGCCTATCCTAAGAATTAAGGAAAAGGGCGGTTATTGTTTTTGCCCGAAGAAAAACGTAATTATATAAATAAAACTCTTTCTTCTTTTATCTATAAATTTTTTTTAGTCTCTAAGATAATAACTTTATTCTTAAAAATTAATCTTAAGACTTTTTGATATAATTTTCTGATTCGAATTTATAATAACTAAAATATACAATATATATATATTAGAAACTAAGAAAAACTATAAACATATCGAATATCTACGTATTAAACAAATTTAAAAAAACGATTCTTGTTCGGAGTAAAATAGATATAATTATGAAAATTCTTTTCTTTGTTCTCCTGACAAAATTTTTTAAATTTCTAAGAGAATAATTTTATTCTTGAAAATTACTTCTTAGATCTTCCTAGAATTTTAATTTGACTTTTATTAACTGAAATATCGGAAGTGAAGAAGCGCTGTAAAAATATCTCAAAAATACCTAAATATTTGCCTGTTTGAAGAACTTTAGAAAAGAATGGTCATTGTTTTCGTTCGGAACGAGATGGACGTAGCTGTAGTTTCTAAAGCAATACCAGTTCTAACGTCTAAGCTGCGCACATACAGCGAGCATCGCGATATATTTACGCGAACGAGGAGACCACGGCGGGAACCAGCGGTGGCAGCGGTCCAGCAGACGCGGCGTTACGGAAATAGATTTCGGCGGCGATGCAACGGCCGCCCGCGGACGAACAGCGCCGTCCAAGTCAGCATCGGCGACAGGGCCCAGTACCGTGCGGACCAGTTCCCGAGAAAAATCGGAAAAGTCATCCCCGAGGTGTCCCACATGAACGTGAGTGTCGATATTCGTTCCGAGTGCAATCCCCGGTGCATCTTCCGCTTTGAGGATTTCCGTAACGTATTCCGTTTCACGCTATTTCCTCTTCTTAAGAAAGGAACAAGGACACACGGCTCGCAATAAGGATAATAAACAAATTGACGTGATACCACAGTTTTGGGATGATTAGGAGATGTAGGATTGCATCGTGAGCGACATTTTTTTCAATAAGGAATATTGCGACCAATACGCTATTAATAGAAAAGTTGCTGGCCAATCCCTCAAGATCCCAGTGCTTTATTGATGTGATCCACGAAACGATCTGTGACGATAGGTCGGCCGTTGGTCGTAGATACGGATTATCTAAATCGGAGCTTGCATGGTGCATCAAATTGGAGTGCGCACGGCGCGTACATTTAACTTTGTCCGTGAGGCACAATGCGGATAGCAGCATCAACGAATTTCCGATTTAAGAGATGAGATCAATTAAATACTTTGCAATCACTAAAAAAAAATTCTGATTAAAAACGGATGAACCAGAAAATCTTGTAGGATTGATAAAATATTTTAATTATTATAATAGAAATTCTGGTTATCATAATAGAACGCCATACTTTATAACTTAGAATAACCAGAATTCCTATTATAATATACTTAGTATAATAAACCAGAATATTCGATCAAATTCTACAAGATTTTTCTGATTCATCCGTTTTTAATTAAAATTTTTTTTCAGTACTTGAATATCTAATATCGAACAAGTTTAATAAAGAACAGTTGATCGTATGCATCTGTTTTTTATAACCACAAATAATTATAATCTCAATTCTAAAGATACACATATAAATAAGAATATAATAAAATGACCTTCTTGTTGAACATGATTTATGATATTATATAGCAAATATTCAATAGATTTTTACAAATTTCTATGCTTCTATGTGTTTATGAAACAAATAAAAGGTTTTTAAATTTTAATTTTTTCCATTTTCAAATAAATATTAACGTTCTGCTTTAATAGATTTAATAGAGAATAATTAGAGAAGACAAAAAGGCAAATTCGTTTCGAGGATAATAACTTAATGCATATATCGCATCTAAAATCCATGTCGTTACTTCGTAATTTACCAGTCTCGTAGTGCTGTATTCGTGCATCTATCCTATGCGGGTACCAGCGACTATTGGAATAACGTAACGAAAGATAAAGCAGGATCTGTTTCTCACACTACTGCTACGCGGAAAGTTAGGCTTGCGAATTAGCGCATACGTGTTATCTGTAACTTGTAGAGTGTTCCGACTGTGACAGTTACTTCCGGTTCGAGATCCCTTACCGGATTATGTCACGCATGCTAACTATTGTCTAATTATTCCGTAACTATGCGATATCGCGCATCGCTGCCGGAAGTGTGACGAAGGTATAAACGGATCTTCAAATTGCATCTGGTCGTCCAGCGAATAGATCCATTTAAACTCAAAACGCGAATAAAATTCGAGACGTGTCTGAACGTGAAAGAAGTTCGCGGATAGAAATTCTCTCGGATAAACTAGAAGTTGGATGATTTCCAGTTTGCACAGTCGTATGCAATCTCAACGAGAAATAGTTTCGCGATGCACGCTCGATTTGCATTTCTGGTTCCTTTTTCTATCCCGTCACGCTTTGGGACAAAATATCTGGAATTGTAAAGTGATTGTAAAAGAAAAATTTAATAGTAAAATAAATAGAATAAATAATACACACGCTGTATACCTTTAATTAATTTTATTAAATAAATTATAGTTCTACTGTCTTTCGATATTAGGACGCTACGCCATGGAGGTCTTAATGAGAAAGTTATAAATTGTAATTGGCCACGCCGTTCGAATATATTTCTATGATCTTATTGTGGTTGATTTCTCTGACATGAAATAGAAATAAAAATAGAAAAATATTTGTGCTACAAGAGGAACAGAAGAGTGAATGTTCTAAAGATACGATCGGCTCTAATTCAAGAAACCAACTCCCGTTTCATCGCGGCCGTCGAGCGAAAGCTTTTCACGGCGTGGCTACGTTTATTTCCGTTGTCCTATTTTGGATAACGTCACACGGATGTTATCTTCCATTGATCGGATTACTCGACAAGCTTTTGCAACTTAATAAAAGGATGTAACAAAACAAGTGGGCAGAGAGGATGTATGATAAATAAATACATATGCCAGATATTCTTGTAACTGATTTATTTAGGTCGTCTGCCTCTCCATCAATTGCGTTCTATCTAAAAATGTGACTCAAAATAATCTCGAAATTCAGATTAATTATTCGTGTTTGATACTTCGTGTGGGAAGAAAGATGTCATCTCCGATGTCACCCACGCCCTGAAAAAAAATAGCGTCTCGCGCCACGCGGCTCGGCTTTATTTCTAGATGCGGAACACGCTTTTTCCCGATCGCAAAAATAGACGTGGTCGGTCCAGCTTCCGGCGGTGGATCACCGTTCTGACGTCACGCTTTCCCGCGACGGTGCCCACTTGTACAGACTTGATTATGCGGCAGCGATGCAGAAATTATTTAGGCTTCAGACGCGCGAGCCCAAGGTGCGATGACATCAATTCACACTTGGCACTCTGTTGGCGGTAGAAAAGTCAGAGAGAGTTCCTTGAAGTCGCTTAGGCTTTTGATACTCTAGTTGAAGCGAAACAAGGCATTGTAGCTGTTGTTTCTGAGCTGCGTACATTGTCAGCGTTGCTAGATCTGTAATTAAATATACTTAATTTTTTAATTATAATAATTTTATTATATATAATATTTTTAATACATATCTTACATGCAACGCCATTTTGCAATTTTCATAAGTAAAATTTTTTACCAGAAATTATTGTAAGTGCAACAATCTAAACAATAAACATGACGGAGATGCACCAATGGTTCCTGCATGTTTTTGGAATAAATCGCCATGATCCTGAAAGAAGAAATTAATAAAGCTCTGTTATTATTGCGTAGAACCCGGGAGCTGAAAAATGGCGACCGATGGCCATATCGAATCCGTCCACCAAGTTGCGAATGGCAAGATCCATGCCCCACTGGGTCATGGTAGGTTTCTCTCTCAACTACATTTTGTTTCTAATTTTTATAATTACTGTAGGAAATAAAAAGATGCTGATATATTTACCGAAAAATCATTTGTATTATATACTTTTATTTGATCCTACAATGAACATATCTATTCATATCGATACGATACTGGTCTTTGAAGTAAATACATTTCTTTAATGAAAAAAAAAAAAAGACGCAGCAGCAGCAGCAGCGGGAAGCAGATCAGCAGCATCATCGACCCCCGACGCCCCCGAAAATCCCGCCGCCGTCGCTCACCGGGGACTGTGGCGACCCCGACTACGAGATCATCGAGTTTCCGACCCGACCGCAAGCCCAGAAACCCTCGACGCCCCAATCGAATGCCGGTAAGTGCGCCCTGTGCGGCACCGAGAACGTGTTCGCGCGCTGCGACACGTGCAAGGAGAACTACTGCGAGGCCTGCGACGACATGAACCACAAGCACCCGAAGCGGAAGGGCCACGTCCGCAGAAGGATCCTGACCGACACGGCGAGCAGAAGCAGACCGCCGCTCCCACCGAAGGGGGAGAACCTGTTGAATCCACCGCCAGTGCCGCCGCCGCGAAGGAATCGCAAGGCTACTCAGGTAGGCTGCGTCCTGGCCTGAACCCCCTCGACTGCTCGTGAATCTTCTTCCAGGCATTGACGCCAGTCGTAACCGATGTTCCTCAGCGTCCGCGCGCCCAAGGATCGGCTTCGGGATTACTCGAGCTCGACTGAGATCAGGTTGCACTATACGGCCAATGAGTTTTCGCGATTGAGCGTCTTGCCTTTTGGCGACGCTCGCCAAGATTGGATCAGTGACTAACTCCGGGTCAGGGCAGCTGTTTATCGCCAAATCCGACCTCGTCTCCGTCGCGCCGGGTGTTCACCGAGTCGGATCGCTGAATGCTGAATTCTCTCCCCTCGACGTTGTTGGTCGAGACTGCGTAGCTTTTATTCGAAAAAAAGAAAAACGTCACACCGAGGCGTTTCTTAAGTGTTCCTGCCCCTGCGAGCTTTAAATGATCGTTGACATTGTTCTACATTCAGATTCTATTTTACGCTCAAATTCTATTGTACATGTTGACGTGCTGCTTTTTAATACATACCATGTTACCGCAAAACACTGATGCCGTATTCACTGAACCCGTTCTCTCTTCCAGTTCTGTCGCTGACGTAATGACGCGGGAAACGCGAACGTAGCGCGTCGGCGTCGCCGTAATACCGGGGCATTTGTCGTATCGTGTCGTATCGGGAGCGCTTTTACCGCGGATGATCCCTGCGGAGTGGTGAATATGGCAGGCTACGGTGAACACGGTGAATACGATCATTCTCGCACGCGATTACAATCTTCCATCGGCATCCGTACCACTCCGTATTTCCCGTATACCGTTACGGTGGTACCACTATGGCTTATTTTTACGCACGGTGTACCCCGCCTTCTTTTCAGCATAGACGGACTATCCATCCAGCTGCTTGTACCTGCCACGCTCACAAAATGACAGATAATTTTTTTTTTCTTAATGACGTACTGTTTATAAGATTTTTGTTTATAATATATTCTCGACGCATTAATGTCCAGAGGTAAAGCAGCTTGCACATTTATTTATTTATTTATTTGTTCTTTTTTAAGCCTATGTTTTTTTTTAGAAGACTCTGTTTCAAGAGAAGAGCTATAACATTTGCCATCGTCATGATTATTTAAATTTGACATCTTTTTTTTCAATAACAATATCAGCGCTGTTTCACAAACGAACACATCTACAGTCCTCGACAACATATTCCGAATGTTGTTACCGCCTTATATCCACGATATGTGATTAAGTTAAAGTTTCGCGCTTAGGCTAAATCGGCGCTAATCAAAGGATCTGCGCAACTCCCTTCGCTCGACAAGGTCGGGAGCTTGAAGCGCAATTTTTCCAATGCAAAACCACCGCCGGACTCGAGCTCAAGAATATCGAAATCTACGAATACTTTAAACACATCTTCCAACGATGCTTCTGGAATAGGAACAGACAAAATGACTACTCTACAGGTAAGGAGAATTATAATATTATATAAAATTATATTAACTATTAAAGAATAAATAGCATTTATTTTAAAAGAATCGAATCTAAAAATCGCTAAAATTATGAAACATATTTGTAAATAAAAAAGTTCTCAAAAATTATTAATTTTTTTGTTGCGTTTTATGAAATGAAAAAATAAAATAATAAGTACTCATAAATTACTTATTGATTAGATCTCGAAGTTTAACTTGTCTTTATTTCTTAAAATAAATTATTATACATATTCGTAAAATTATTTCCAGTTTTGCAATTTTATGCAATTTTAGAAATATTCTTCCGTTATTGTTGCGTATATCGTTGGTCATTTGCTGAATCTTTGACAATTTTATTCTTAATTTTTAAAACTGGAATAAAAAAATTGCGAATTTTCAGGAGAGATATAGAAAATATCAGGAGGTGATGAGAGCTCAAGACGCAAGTAGGCGACGACACCCATCCGCTGATGCGAGGGATACTTTGAGCGGAAGACCACTCAGCGTAGGCAGTCCGAAACCGGCACCGCCACTTCCACCTCCGCCGCCACCTAGAACCATGATACAATCAGCCAGCGTTTGCGACTTGACCGCTGCTCATATGTGGAATTCGGGAATGCATCAGGTATTCTCAATCAAATATTCATCTCAAATATTGTTAATCTATCTTTATTATATTGAGCTTACTGTTATCAATTTTTTCTTCTTTAGTCTTTAAATATTATATTCGAAGAAGACAGTAGAGGAAAGTCACCAATACCGGCATACCAGTTTATTTTTTAACAATATTTCTTAAACAAGAGCTAAAAATAAAAGTTTGATTGCAGAAATACAAACTAGAAAGTCTTCTATCAAATGGTACAGTAGTCATTATAATACTATTTCGTATTTTGTACATAATTAATATTTTCGCAACACATGTCAAAAAGAGAAATTGAACTCCAAAACTAAAATACGTATTTAAAGTTACAATAAGTCAGATAAAAGTTGCCAACTTTGATGATATTATCAGATCTATGTATACCTTTTATTCTCACTGAGAAATGTATCGTTCTACAGCAATTTTATGTTTTAAACTGTATTATTACTGTCTCTTATACA
>VBVR01000406.1:0-25185 GCA_011638315.1 Tetramorium parvispinum | reverse complement strand
CATTAAACAACTAATTTTATAAAATTAAAGAATTAAAACAGAACATTTTGAGAATAAAAGCAATTTTAAAATTATGATCTATTCTCACGAAGAAATGTAGACCGCATAACGCTACAAGAGCAATTTTATGTTTAAAACTGCACTACGATGCAAATATGACAGATACATATATAAATAAAACAGTTTTCAGAAGCTACAAATATATAAAACGATGTAATATTATCAATAATACATTCCCTATTGTTTAAACCATCCAATTTATAAAAAAAAAAAATCATGCAAATTTTATTTTCGCTCTTGTAGAATTCATTTTTATCAGATTTTATATAAAAAAAAACCACGAACGTATGAACTAGGGGTTTCTATTTCTTTAATTATCTAAAGGGACTATGTTTTTATCGGTATTCATACAGTGTAACGTTTAATTTTCGAAAAATAAGGAGGTGCATTTATGGAGTCTGTGCCAGTATTGGCGACTTTCCATTATATTAAAAATTTTTTAATCTGACATGCACGGAAAGATTCACGATAGATAAAATTGTTTCAGGCCCAATCAATGGCACATCTCGGGCCGGGCGGCGTGCCGATGATGTGGTACCCGCCAGCTAGCGCTTGGGATATGTCGATGGGAGGCTCCTCCGTGAGCCTGCATCATCCAAACATGTGGGGATATCCTATGGGCTATCCATCAGCGCAAATGCTACCTCCGCATTATCCAGGATCTCTTTCTAGAGGGCAGAGTCCGGCGAGGAGCGTCAAATCCAGCAGAAGATCGAGACCGGCGTCTCCGTCTCCCAGCATGAAGTCCAGGAAGTCTTACGCTTCGAGATCGCGATCGAGGAGGTCGCCCGGGTCACCGTCGGACGCGAGCTCCGAGAACTCCGACGAGTCCGATATGGACGACAGACTTTCCCGTGGATCCAGAAGTAGACGCGGTAGCGTTCCTAGAAGCATACGACAACGAAGCTACCATGACGAAGATACCAGAAGTCTCGTGTCCAGAGATCGACGAGAGTAAGTGGGAAGAAATAGCTATTAAAAGAGAAATAACATCCCTCGACAATTTAAGATGTCTTTAAATGTTTAAAAATATTAATATTACGATTATTACATATTGCAGATACTACAATCAATATTTAGAAGAATTCATTTTTACAAAGTTGCATGACAAATAAATACATATTAAAAAACTTTTGGCAAACAATTCTGTCGATCAATTATTCATTGCTGTCTTGATATTTCGTAATCTTTGATTTAAAATTTGGCAATTAATGTTAACTTCTGCTCCATCTTTATTGATCTCCTTGAAAATAATTCATTTTTCATAATTTATGGAATTTTAATTTTTGCAAAAGAAATTTAGTTTTATTTAATATAATATTTAAACATTTTATTTTATTTTATTTGTGATCACGTTCATATCTCGATGATTGATTTTTTCAGGAGATTAATATCTGAAGAGAAAGCGATAAATGCCGAGGACCAATTGTCCGAAAGTCCGTCTAGTAAACGATACTCGACATCTTCGAGAAGTTACGATGAGTTTCAAAAAAGCAACACTATCTCTTCTGGACGGCGTTACAGCCAAGATGACCGTTCAGCTCCCAAGATAGATCCTCGGCTGGATCGCGTTCAAAACGGAACTTATCGCGACCGCCGAAGGCGAAGTACCGACGACGAGTCCTCCGATCGGAAAGTTAACACAGGTCGAGTACGAGTTACAAGCTCGTCTGATGACCATTTCGAGAGGGTGGAGAATGCTTTAAAGAGGGCGTCGTCCCTTCGAAGAGACATAATGCTGGACGACTTGGAACGATCCTCGGCTCGGCGCGATTCTCGTAGATCGTCCTTCGAGAGCGACGGTCAAATCAGAAAGACACCTTCTCGAGATGTAACTTCACCGAGAAGAATCTCCGGAGAAAGGACGCGCCTTCTGGAAAGGCAGTCTTCTCAGGGAGGACAGTCACATAAAGATCGCGCAAACATGGATGAGATCGAAACACGCTCGACGAGAAGAGAGCAAATGCGCGATGTCTCGCGAGAGCGCGAGCTCCTCGCGAGAAGAGAGTCGTTTCGGCGAAAGGACACTTCTGACGATCTAGACCGGACCTCAAACAAACGAAGTTCCGGCAGATCCTCGTTCGAGTCCGACAATCAAGGCCCTAGAAAAACGCCCTCCAAGGAAATACCGATAAAAAAACAAGGGGGCAAGGAAGATCGGGACCTATCTGAAACGATAGGTGATCTTCAAGTTACGGATCATCAGCGATCGATCGATAAAGACCGTCCGTCGAAGGATTCGATACGAACCGCCGAAGTTCAACAGAAGCAACAGGACAACGCTGAGGCGAAACAGCAGCAGGCGCGAACGTTTCAGGTTCAAAAGGAACCAAAGGCAGCAAAGAGAGACGCGGTCGAAGGTACGAGTGCGCCGTCCAAGAAAGTCGCGCCCGACGAGACGACCGGCGCGATGGAAATTCCGAAGGAGGAATGGGCCTGCGAGCACTGCACTTTCATCAACAAGCTCAACGATCGCGTCTGCGTGGTTTGCTGCAAGACGAGGAGCAGCGCTCTGCCACCGAGCACCTTAAACAACGACCCTGTGGAGGGCCCGGTCGAGCCGCGAGCGAAGAACGAGGCGTCGAGCAACGTTGGCGAACCCAATCACGATGCCGAGAAGCCAAGGACCAAGAAGATCTCCAACAGCGAAGAGAGCGGCGACAGCGGATCCGTCAAGAATAAAGGTAGACCGAAGCGCAAAATCAGCTTTTCCTTCGGTACCAAGTTGTCCAAGTGACGTCACGCCACGTGACGCTTCCATTCTATGTGATGCCCACCCGCGTATATTCCTGTCCAGAAATGCGGATGACCCGGATTACATTTGTACACATCTCTCTCTTTCGCTTTCTCTCTCTTTCTCTCATTCTTTCTCTCTCTCTCTCTCTTTCTGTCTGTCTCTTTTTTTATTTTTACGTAAAGCGGCAGTCACAAGCCGTACAACTGGTTATTCTCCACCTTCGATGTATTCCCTTGGATGAATAATAAAGAGACATGGAAACTGTTTTTCGTACAATGCTACAACGGCACCAAATGCATAGTCGTATTTGAAATTCGGCCATCTTCTGTTCATGTCTGAGGCGTTATATTATTCATTCAAGCGATGCGACAGTTTCAAGCACGAGCGTGCATTTGGCATATGTTCCTTTATTCCGGGGCAGACCATCGATGGAAATCACTGCCAAAGCATTTGGCTCGACGACGCTGAAACGCGTCAGCGGCAAAAGATTTGTTTAGTATGAGCTAAAAAAATTATACAACAACAATAAAATTTGTTGAAATTCATTCCCTTTAAAACCGCCCGTCGGATATTTTGTGTACCAATTTCGGATTATCGGATATTAATGCACTATTAGATTACTAATATGAATACTAATATTAATTTTGATAATTTGAAACCGCATGTTATATATTTTAGATATATAGATTTACAATATATTTACTTGGTGATTATTAAACCTAATTGATTAGCAAATTAGCATATTTTTAAAGCATTAATTAAACAACGAGAGGATCAATACATTACTAACATTTAAATTTTGTACACTAAAATTCATCAACAATGTTTATTTTACGATTTTATTTTTCCTCTCAATCTTCAGAAATGATAAAAATATATAGCATGTCTATTTTTGAATGACCTTGAAAAATATGATATACGAAAATTGTACATAGTAAAGAAACGTAGTATAGCGTCAATCAAATTGATATATTAAAATTTACAACTTAACAAACAACAAATAATTTACAATCGCACCGAATCATAGATAAAATTTGTGATTTTCAGAAGCGATTGTTCCAGACAATGATTCTCTCGTAGAGAATTCTAAAACTACGATCACGGCTGTAGCTTCGCAAACGCAAGAAGCATCGACAGATGCGACATTGCCGGTCGATGAGAACTCATTAGAAGCATCGTCCCTGGCGTTAACGTCTTCTTCGTCTGCGAATACTTCCAAGACAGATCCGAACGCGACGTCACACGAGGAAAAGATTCGAGAAAAGTTGTCGATGAGCCATTCGGTATCTACGGGAACATCTCCTCCGCCGCAGAATATCTCGACCCAAGTAAGAACTGTATAAGTAAGATATTATTTATAATTGCGAAATAGTCTACAAACAAATATAAATAATTAAATAACAAAAGATTAAATGGAAAGTACATAAAAATTAATTTCATATTAAAATATTTTAGACTTACGACTATCTCCCTGCAAAAGGGACTCTCGGAAGATCCTCGTCGGTAGCAACGCCAAAGAGTTATTTGTATTACGACGATAGCGACGGTGAGGTAAGCGAAAAGTTGTGAATAAATTAAAGCATAATTAAATGTTGAATAAGAGCAATTTGTCTCTGGCCGATCATTGTTGGTAAAATATTCTCTGAGGAGAAATGAGACGCCTTGCATCCTTCACGTTGATATAAGATCGATTTTCACGCTTTTTGTGCGTTCTAATAAAGGAACAAGAGGGAGCATTTGTTTCAGGATCAAGCCGGATTCGTAAACAGTCCCGATTTGTATCCGCGAGCGTTGCAGGAACAGTATCTTCAGCAGCTGATAACCGGACAGAGGAGCAGAGAACGGACCAGAAGAAACTCTATCGACTCGTCTCACCTCTATTATCGTTCTAGGGTAAACTCGCTTACGAAAAGTTTGACGGATTTTCACGTACACCTCAATCCAACCGTCGCGATAATTAGCCTCGGTGTGAACGTAGGCAGGATATTTTTTTATTTGCTAGCATCCTCCAGCTGCTTAAATAGATAGCTCTTACTTGTATATTTATTATGCTTATTTGCGTAATGCATTTACAGCTGCTGCTAATCCTGGTATTAATTTAGGCGCTTAACAGCACACGATTAAAAGATAATCTATGACGACGGAATCCCTGTGATTGTGACTATAGGCATAGATCAAGTAACATCGTTCGTTGCAATCTCGTGCTTTTTTATCAATTTTCCGCGAGACGCTCGTTGACGGCAACGTGCCTTTTCAGGAACCCAGCCAACCGAGATACGCGGAGGCAGGTCCCAGCGGCAGCCAAGGGATCTCCACGTTGACGCGCCAGGGATTGGAGATAGTGGAGATCCTGCGGGAAGCCGAGAAGCAGGGATTCACGACCGACGATGTCCAAGTCGCACTGGCGCAAGGCGCGGCGAATCCGATCGAGTGGCTTCAGACGCAATGGCCGCATCTGGTGGAGACTGTGCAGGTCCTGGTGACTGCACAGGGCAAGGAACTGAAGGAGAACAGTATCGGCGTGCTCTCGCCGGCCGAGGCGAAGGAGGCCTTGCGATTTGTCAAGGGTGACATGTGGAACGCAGTCGCGACGGCCATCCAACGCAGGCAGCAAAAAGTACGTGCGAGAGAAAATCTAATAAATTTTTGACAAATTTACAATACTTTGATCAACATTATTTTGTCAGTCTTTTGCTTGGCAGTGCGAACAGATTATGGCGAAAGGAAACTTTGCGCTCGCGGACGTTGTCAGAGCTCTCGATAATAATGTCGGCATTGAGGATGCCACTTTGCTCGAGCTGCAGAAGAATCAGCTCAAGCCCTTTTTAATGAGGATCTGGGGTCCTCCGGTCGGGGTGGAAAACGAGGAGGCTGCACCGCACGAAGGTCAGTGAAAATCAGATTTCGATACACGTCGATCATGATAATTTCACAACGCTCATTAATATTTTGATATTTAAATATTAATATCTTTCTCACATATTTTATCTTATATAATAAACATTATTTTTCCTATATTAATTTATTATTTCATATTTTATATATTCATTATATTATAATTTTTATTTTACTTTATATGCAATCTGGAATATGAGGTTTTATTAATTATTACTTTTTACTTATTACATACTACTATTACATTTGATATAAATAAAATCGATTATATTTCTATGCGCAATAGAAAAATATTGAAGTGAGAGATTTATTATTTTGTCGTCTTTATTCACGTATCGCATTTATAAAAAGTCACAAATTAATACTCGAGAAAGAAAGAAAGACTATCGATCATGCACCGATGTTTCTTTATGCTGCAGACGCAGCGGGTGCGGTCGGCGGGATGGGAATTGGTCCCATGGAACAAGTTACGAATGTGTCCGATACGGAGGCGCAGAAGCAGGTAATGTCACCAATTGTTGATCATTTCGTGGCGTTGCAGGCCGACTTTCAAAAGCAACTGGCGGCCCTCAGAGAACTGACCGATAACTGGCGACACGAGAAAGATCCCCCGAACAAACTGGGTAATAATAAGTCTGATAATATGTACGACCGTTCTGAGCCCACTGTTCTAATCGATGCAAATCTGGTCCCAAGGGCCGTACAACAAGCGCCCGATGTAGCGGAGCCGAGCGATCTTGCGATCACGCGGCAAGAACAGGCGACCGTAGATTCGCGGGACGACTCAGAGTACTCGTTGAACGCTACGAAACCGACAGAAGGCCTGCACCAAGTAGACGCTGCGTTGTCCACGGGAATTCCCGCAACCACAGTCGATGATCTTGCGAAGACAAGTGCAACGGACTCCCCACGCATGCCCGAAAAGTCCTCGAAAATTGACAGTTCCGATCGTTTGACCGGAGAATCCTCGACGATTGATGCTGACAAAACTGTTGTGCAAATTACCGGATCCGATCTGTCCAAATCTGACGGTCAGAAGAGTGAAAGTAACGACGTCGAGATGAAACAGACTGTACGATCGCACGAAGAGGCGAAAGAAACGCGTGCCGACACCACGACGACATCGGTCGACGAAACTGCAGTGGCGACGGAAGTTACGAATTCATCGAAGGAACAGGAAATATTGCCAAATAACGCCGGAGTTGAAGTATCCTCCTCGCATGGAACTTCTGCGCTTGACACAACAAATAATACGGAATCGGGTCAGTCCTCTTCTACGCGTCAGGAAACTTTGAGTGGTCCTGAATTACCTTCTGATATAGGGAGACAGAGCACCGCGACGGGGAACAGCGAGTCACTCGAAGTTGGGAAATCTGCGGAATTGAGCGGCGCACTCCGTATCTCTTTCCAGAGTTCGAGTATTCCTCAACAAGTCGATATATTGCCACAGCGGACATCATCGCGGGACGATGACGCGCTCGCGGACATAACGGCGAACGTGACGGAGAAAGTACAAGCGGACGCAGCCGAGAGGGATCATTCCGCGCGGGAGCTACCTGATCAGCGTGTCATAAGGGAAATCCCCGGGCAGAACGAGCCACACGTCGTAGCGGTGGAAGCTCTGCTGTCCGCCGTGAAATCGCTGCCGGAGCAGTTTTTCACGCCGTTCATAACTGCGATGCAAATGCTGTCGCCCGAGAAAGGTGATGTCAACGAAACTTCCGACGTGCAACTTATGAATCGATTAAATATTTTGCACAATATGAAGACCGATGGCCTCAAGACCGGGGCGTCTGAGACCGAAATCAACGACAGAACGAACGTCGACGTTCTCCAGAAGTCGGCGACAACAACCGTTGCGCCAAGGAACGCTGACGCTACCGAAGAGGCGCCTGTTTCCGCTGCCGTGCTTGAAAACAAGACTGAATCACAATCACCTCGGGAGAAGGGTCGAGAAGATAAACGTCCAGACAAAAGCCCTGAAAAATTGAGAAGCAGCAAGATCAGCGATAAGAGGACCGACAGATCTAAGTTTCCGGAATCTCGGATGGCAAAATCCCGGTCGAGCGTTCCGGACATTAAGCAACAGCATCTGGATGTCAGATCGGTACGTACAGACGCGGACGAGTCTAACATTTCGCAAACTAACATCGCAGCGGATCTGACATCCGAAACGTTTTCCGATTCGGCGGACTTAACGGACAAAGACAATCCCGAAGAATCACGGACCGTAAATGAGGTGGCGAGTGTAGGAGCGGCCGAGGTACCGCAAACGGACGTCGCCGGAGAAATGCATTCACGTAAGAATTCTTTAGAGATAGTCGACGCGCCTGCGAGAAATAATAATCAAGAAAGCTCTGTCGGAGATGAAACGGTATCGAAGGCGAGACCAGCCGAGGAAATGCATTCAGGTGAATCATCGAGCTCTCATGTGCAGCCGTTAACAGCATCTTCAACGCATGATCGATCTATCGTCCGGAAACCTCTCGAGCTTACAATCGCATCCGGCGATGGCTCGACTGATGTGTCATCATCATCAAAGGAAGCAAGAAACTCTTCCGAAAAAGCATCTCATGAAAAGCTTCACGCTGATAACGCCTTCCCAGACATTGATCCACTTCTAAAAAGTGATTCGTCGCAAGATAAAGGTTCATTAGCTTCTGTAAACGCGAAAAAATCTGCTTTCCAATCGGCGGAAACAAGTGTTTCGCAAAAAGATCCGATCGTTCATAATTCTAACGCTGATCATCCATCCGTTTCGTACGAAATAATAATGGACGCGACTAATAGCCAATTAGCAAGCGAACAGGATATTAACGAACGAGACGAACGACAATCAGACGACTCATCTCACGCGCACGCTTCAACATCCGCTTTGCCAATCTCGTCAACTTCATCTCCTGCAAAAGTATCCGATCATTCAGTCGACGTTAAATCACCGCCCGTCGAAATATTCGATAATCACGGAGCGACATTTCGTTATGATACAAACCCGATCGTTCCGAAAAATGCGGTGCACGTTTCGGAAAAAGTAGAACAGACAATTTCGGTCACATATCACACTCCCGCGAGCGACGATAAAAATGAAACTACGTTGAAAGAAAACGTGCCCGTTGAGCAAAATACGGCCGATGATTTATCCATTACTCAATCGCGAACCGATGAAAATACCCCATCACTATTAACACACTCGCACGCCCCCAAGGAAACGAATTTAAATAATCTGCATGATCAGGGGAAGGAAATTACATTTGTCGTGGTAAAATCTGACAGTTCAGTGATCAGACAGACCTCAAATATTCCGTCTTTGGTAGATTCGCAGGATGTTATGAATCAAGATAAATTACTCAATCCGATAGATAATCAAGAAATAATTGCGTTTTCACATAATCACACAACGCGTGCAAACGTGACGTCACCTTCTTCCTCAAAAAATAATGTCGAAGTCAACACTTGCCCTGAAAATACCTCGCGTCTGGAAATACCAAACAGCTTTGACGACCCCAAAACTTCAGAAGACATAAAAGTTTCAGAGAACGGCAAAATAGTATCTGTTCCTGAAACTTTAATACTTACTGTCGACGAAAATTTCATTGTAAATATTCATAAGCCGTTCGACGCGAATATACACGGTCAATTACGCGATTTATCAAACAGCGATAATAACACGTCTCTCCCCTTATCTGTCGAACATGCTCTTCCCCTAGAATCGGAAAAAAGTAGTTCGCATCCCATCGATCGCGATGAGGAATCTTATTTCGACGATGAAGTTTCGCAATCTCACGATGACAAGAAACAGGACGCACAAACGTCAAATTCAACAGCGAGGAACATCTTACATGCGCTTAAAAATTTCAATATATTCTTCACAACGCCGAGCGAGGGGAAAAATATTGCCCCAACAGTCAACAAAGACTCCCTCCTGGATCCTATTATAGCGAATGTCAGTGACGTGACGCCCGGAATACCTGACACCTTTGAAATAAAGATATCGGAATCGCCTGTAACAACGGTAAACGATTGCGCGCCGATAAAAAATATCGTGAATATCGTCGAACGCGAGACGGGTCAGATCGAAGGCGTTGATACGATCGGCAAAGGGAATGCGAAAGATGTCGATTCGTCCGGGAATGAAATTTTAATCATCGCACGTAACGAACAGGTTGAACCGGTATCGTCGAAATTATCGATTAATGAAAGTTCGATAGAAAAAAATACAGAGCAAGTAAATCAATCTCGTAAAAGCGTAATTGCAAAACCCGTCGTGAAGCACAGATCGAGCTCGCCTGTTAAAAAGATTGTCCGAAGAAAGTCGCCGGTTAAAATAGTAAAAAAATCAAGTGGCGTACCGAGGAAGAATTTAACGCGAAAAAGTGTGAGTCCGTACAATACGACTGTCATAAAAGCGAAAGCAACGGCTAGCGAGATTGTTAAAAAACCGAATCGAATAAAGCAGTCCGATAAATCGCCAGTTAAAGAACCTTTAAAGTCCATATGCATCGCGAGTGATAAAACAAGCAGTAATAAATCAATTGTTGATGACAAAATTTCAATAAAAGTGGAGAAAAATAATTTAAAACCTAAAACGTCTTTATCGCCAGAAATAGACAAAACAGTCAACACTAATGTTAAACAATTATTAAATAGTAGCAGTCTGCAAAAAGCTATAGGAAATATCAAAGTAAATGATAATAAAAAGGTTTCTACGTCCAATACAGAGAAAATATCGATAGTTAATAACGCAACCAATCCCGAACCGCAAACTAAATTGCCTATTGTTAAAAAATATAATGGAAATAAATCGGAAAATTCTAAAAAGAGTACGCCCGAATATTCTAAAAATAAAAATATTGAAAATGTTCAAAATAAAAATCCAGGAAGCTTGAAAGCAGACGCTTTTGAAAATCGAGCAATAAAGAAAATGAATCACGAAACTGAAATCTCAAATAATGATAACATTCTAATAAAAACAAAGAAAGATAATTTAAAACCTAAAACATTTTTACCGTCAAAAATACCCATTCTAACGCAACGAAAAATTACGCAATCAACAGATATTGCTTTATCAAATCCTTCGAAAATAAATCTAAATGACACGTCTTTATCGAAAAGTGGATCAACGAAATTGCCAATAATGTCGCAGACAGTTTCGAAATTATCTTTAAAAATTCAAGAAAGAGCAAACGTATCGAACCCGCCAACCATGCGGAAAATTGATTCTAAAGATACTGGCAAACTGATGAGAAATCAAATTAAGTCTAGTAACGGGAGGGCGATTGAAATTACAGAAAATGTGAAAGACAAGCAAATCTTGGAAGAGAATCATGGTAAAGAGAATACCGTGGAAAGTGAAGAAACCGAAGAACCTACGAAAGTTAAGTCAATAGAATCGGAATTAAACGAGAATTCACGAGCGTCAAACTCGAGGCATAACGATCCGTCCACGGATCTTGGCAAACAATTGAAAGTCGAAAACGCAATCGAGGAAAGCTCGGATGCTTTCAGTTCCGATTCCGAGTATTCTGAAGAGGACGAAGACACAGGAACGGCGAAGTACGTTTCTGATCATAACTCGGAATACAATTCCGTCGAGGAGTTCACGGACGCGGAGTTGTTGTTGGAGAAAACGCTAAACGAGATAAGGTCTGAAATATCGGAGTCTGAAGAAGAAGAGTGCACAAGCGAATCCGGGGAAAGTGAGGACGTCACTTATTCGTGCGAGACGGAAAGCCACGATCGCAGTTCCACATCGTCCGATGGCTCGGTCAACGAACAAGAGATTAAGTCGAGCGAGCTCGAAGATTCGGCGGAAGAAGAGGTGTACGAAGAACTACCGTCCGAAGAAGAACAGATCGAAACTTCGGAACAACTTGAAGTGCTCGATAAAGAGACCGCCGGTATAATAAACAATGAAACGAGTGACGAGGAATCTAATAATTTGAAAACAGAGAACAACTCTCAGGTCACGCAAGAAGATGAAGAAAGTAATTTGGAGGCATCAACGGTGGCAGTCGCTGCAATCATTGAATTATCTCGACCGGAAATAAATGCGGGAGTCGATGAAAAGACATTAAAAGTTTCTCAGAATCTTAAAACAGATTCTAACACTGCTGTAACAGATTCGGCGACGGCGTCTTCAACAAAGGTAGAACAGAATGTAAAATCTAAGGAAGATATCCAGTCAAAAGAGAACGATTCGAAAAAGAACGAGACGAAGCTTGAAGAAGCGAGCGAAACTAAGGAGAGAGAACAGTCAGTAGTGCAGAACGATACGCTAAAGACATTGAAAATCACGAGTCATGAGTCGCGAGAGAAACATAGCGCGAAGATAGGTCGAAGGGCGAGTACGGGGAGCAAAGAGATAAAAATCGAGAAAGATGATACGTTAAAGGGGGTGGATCGGACGCGAGCGCCTAAGAAACGATTTTCCCTCGTAGCCAGTTGCATTCGTCGGTTCGAGGGCGAGGAGAATGCCGAAAGGGAGAGCATCAGGCGCAAGAGACAAGGATCTCCCAAAACGGAGCGGGAGGTCAGTAGACGAGAATTGCCAAGTGACACATGACCCCCCTCCCCTCTCTCTCGTAGAAACGTCAGTTGCCAAAAAGTCCTCGTGAACGTTCACATCGCCAAAAACTGGTCTTTTCCATCGTTGGCAGGCCAATGTCTACAAACAGCTCGAAATGCCACGTGGGGGTGGGAAAGGGAATCGATTGAACGCAACAGATAGGTGTTCTCTCAATTTTTTAATCGCACGTTAATTGGTAATTATTCATTTAACTGACAAGACGTAGCTAACACGAAGGTAAGTATTGTATCGTGACTAATTCATTATATTTGTCAAGAAATGTTACGCATCTTCTAAAATGTGATGGTGTTTAATCACTTAAGAAATAGAAATTATGTTGGATATTCCCCATTTTAAATGTGAAACATTTAAAGCGTTCTATATACGCTTAAGCATTGATTATATACGAATAAATCACTTTTTTTAATTTAGTAGATAATAGGTCGAAATTTCACCTGAGATTTACGTTTTTCGAAAGTCTTACATTTGCCAAATGAAAAAAGAGCTCGTTTCTAGACGTTGGCGCGGTCTACTTCCTCTTTTCTTGCATGAAATTTTAAACTTCCTATTTTCGAAATATTTTTAATTGCTGATTTAATTGCTAATGAGTAACAGAATACTTTATCTTCTGTATTTCATCTATTAAATTTAGATGCGAATCGCACTAAATTGTCGACATTGAGCAACAGTAATTCTCCATAATACCAAAATTAGTGCTTTAAGTAACAATTACACGCACAGACTTGTTGTAAATGATCATTTGTTTATCGTTGATAGACGATAGATCTCAAGTTTTCCACTTTAGGTCGAGATTTCTAGAAGTTAAGATTTTCTTTTTATGTGATATGTGAAAATTACGTACGTGCCGATATCGGAGCAATCTTGTGTCCGTCACGTGTACAGAGAATAGCGCGTCGTCTTCTGGCGGAGGGTCGAGCCGCGAATTACGATGAGGCCGAGATCGCCGCTAGTTTGCTGGCCCTCAAGTTCGGGGACGCTGAGGCGCTCCAGGCCGCGAAAGAATGCCCCAGCATGGAATCGGCGCTGGCCTTCTTGCAGCAGGAGTGCGAGCTATGCACCGGTCGTTTCCCGATGAGTCAAGTGAGTGTTTAGATCGAAGCAAGAAATCTGAAGAACTAAAATAAAATCCCGCGATTATAAAGAAAAGAAAACGTAACTTTTATGAAAAATAATATACTCGTATTTCTTTCTCTTTGAATTTATTCATTTTCGCAAATTTTATTTAATAAATTTCGTTTTGCTTTATTAGAATAATCAAGAGATATCAGCAGGAATCAAAGCGTATTGTTATTTTTTTAACTTGTTTTACTTGTCAATACTTTCCCAATTAGATGGTGTCCATGTTGAAATGCATACATCGCTGCTGCAACGACTGCGCGAAGAATTACTTCACCATTCAGATCAGCGACAGAAACATCACAGATGCCGTTTGTCCGTACTGCAAAGAGCCTAATCTCAAAGATGCGAGCGAAGATGAGGTTCTCGAGTATTTCAGCAATTTGGACATCCAACTGAAGACTCTGCTGGATGCGCCAATTCACGAGCTCTTCCAAAGGAAGCTCAGAGATCGGACTCTGATGCAAGATCCGAATTTTAAGTGGTGCATTCAGGTAATTATTTAATGGCACCTTTCAAACTCGTACTTAAAGAGAAGAAATGCTTTATTATTTTCCAGTGTTCGAGCGGATTTTACGCCGATCCTGACCACAAGCGTTTAATCTGTCCCGATTGTCGGTCTGTCACTTGTGCCTTTTGCCGAAGACCGGTATGCATAAAACTTTCATGATGCCGCTTGTGTTCAACGACGAAGCAATAATTGATTTTTCAATATCTCTATTTTTAGTGGGAGAAACAACACGAGGGAATCTCATGCGAGAAATTTGCCGCTTGGAAGGACGAGAATGATCCCGACAATCAAGCCGCAGGTTTGGCCAAACATCTGGCCGACAATGGCATCGACTGTCCCAAGTGCAAGTTCCGTTATTCTCTGTCTCGAGGAGGTAATAATAACTATTACTTACTGCAAAGATTTGTTCAGTTTGATTCTTTAATGTAAGATTTTGTTTAATTCCCAACTTCAAGTGTTTAAAATAATCTGTCTTGAAAAATTGCTCTTTTACAACATTTCTTTTTCTTTTTTGATTCTTTAAATATTTCTAAAAGAAAAACCTAGTACGATATGAAAACTGCAAAGTATATATCACGCCACCCAATGGTTATTGCTTTTATAAAAAAACAATATGATAATGCAAGAATTAATGAATGTTGATTTCAAATATTATCTTAATATACGCGGACCATTTTAATATCAGGTTATTTTTTTTTATCGATCTCGGGATGAGTTTAAAATATGGGGCGAGATATTTTTTCTAAATTATTCGATATGCATATCACAGGAACATTTTTCGAAGCTCGCTGAAAAAAAAGAGGGCTCGTGAATTTTTATAGGTTGCATGCATTTCACGTGCAGCCAGTGTAAATATGAGTTTTGCTGCGGTTGCGGCAAGGCTTTCATGATGGGGGCGAAATGTGCGGTGAGCCCTTATTGCCCCAAACTGGGCCTGCACGCTCATCATCCGCGCAACTGTCTCTTCTACCTTCGTGACAAGGAGCCGGCGCAGCTGCAGCAGTTGCTTAAAGAAAATGGCATCGATTACGACTCCGAAGGTCCGGTCGGGGAACGCAGGTGTAAGGTGCAACTGCAGAAGGAAACGCCGGCCGGAGTCGTGGACGCTGTGTGCAATTCCGACGTCGTCGAGGGCCACGCTGGTCTATGCAGGTAAGCCTCATAGACAATTTTGATATTTCCGATAAAACAGACAATTTTGATATTTCCGATAAAAGTATCGTTATCAAATTTATTTACAAAATTAAAAATTGAACTAACAGAGTATAAAACTAAAATTTAAAACGTGTTTCGAGAAACTCTTCGTTTCACCAATTATAGATATATCATCCAGCAAATACAATGTTACATGTAACGTACACAATACATCTACATACGTGTAATGTATAAACATACATGTAATAATAAATACATGTACATATATGTTATATAACAGTTACATTGTTGAGTAGGAATCCAAATAGAAACGCATGCAGAAAAATTTTAGCGTCATTTTAATTTAAAAACATAATGTATGATATATTGTGTAATAACTCTAAATCGAACTTTTAAAATCATTAATTCTAAATTTAATTATTGTAACATATAGCAATCTTTAAAAAATTGATACTTAAAATAAATTCTTATATAATTGTATAATTAGAGCGAATCGTCTTAGCACAATTATTATTGAATACCGAATAGAAATTAATTTTGTAATTATTGTAAAAATCGTTACAGCATAAAATTGTACAATTATCAAGTCATAGTAAGAATATTTTTTATTTTTTATTTTTTAAGTATTCTTGCTTCATAATTTTCTCAATATTTATAACTTATAATTATAAAATTCTTTTCCAACAAAAGATATGCGTTTTGCAGAATCACCTTATGACACGTCGTGCGAAATGCTGTGAATTGAAAGTAGCAATAATTGTGCATTTATTACAAAAGTTTCCCATCTGGGAAACTCCAACTAACATGTAACATTGTGTTTGCTGGGCAATTATAGATACATCAATTATAAATATATAATTATAGATACAACAGGTTACTAGAAACTTTTGTAGAAATGATTAGTCAAAATTACAAAAATGTATCTCTTTTTTCCTAAATAGTCGAGACTAGAAAATAGTTTCATACAGATGATGAAATAAAGTTACTTCAGTAATTCGTCGAAATCAAAACTATTCAGTCTCAGGGGAGATTCTGAATGGTACAATCCGCGTTCGCCGATCAGCGTTAGAATTTCGCTCACGCGCTAGTATATTGGGGCTATCGCTCGCAATCTCACGGGCGATTCCAGGGCGTTTTCTCGAGCGATCTCGCGGCGGAGCCGCCACTTTTAGCCCTCTCGCCCTCCCCCAGCCGCCCCCAGTCGGACGCTAACGAGATCCTCCGTGTATCTCCCAGGATTCATTACGTCGAGTATCTAGTTCGAAAGATCCGTTTGACGCAGCTGGAACCGCTGCCCTTGCTAAACGTGGACGATCTCGAAACGTGCGTGCGACGCGCCGGGCGGAAACTGCCCGCGAACTGGTACGGGCGCGACCCGGAGCATTACAGGAACGACCTGGTCGAGGTAAAAGCGCAACAGGCGGGGGACGTGCGTGCCGTGGGCCTGAAACTAAAATTCTTTGGGTACTTTTCCCCCGCAGGCAGCACTACATTGAGTACTTGGCGGGCCTGGTGCTCAAGGGCAGGCTGGACCCGGTGGCGATCTTTGACTTGAACGACGCCAAGCAAGAGTTGCGCCGACGGGGAAAAGTTCCCCCTGCGAAGGACCAGGAAATGTCCGAGCGGGATTACCTCGAGGCTTGCATTCAGGTGACTAACACGTGCTCCACTCTTCGTCCTTCCGCACGGCCGCCGTCCCGCCGCCGCGCCCCGTTGGTCTCCTCCTCCGGCTCTCCCGCGGAGAGCCTCCTCCTCCTCGCTGCCTCCTGCCGCGACCTACTGACCGAATTAACACGGTAGTTGCATGAAAGTAGGATTCCTGCGTGCACGAAACATTTCGCCCGAAAACCGTAAAAAGTGAATAGATCGCCGCGAATGACGCTGTCGAGCGGCCGTACCCTCGTATTGCCGACGTCCCGCGGTATACTGTTACGCCCATACGTATATACGTACGCTTTCCGAGCGCGTTACGAAAAATAGATGAGCTGGGAAAGATTAATGAGGATCCGTTTTAAACGAAATTCAATTTACAATTTATATAACGCGTGAGGAATTGTCCTCCATATTTTAAAAAACTACTCTGCTATTCTTTTCTTTTGTAGAATAAAATTTCATTTTAGTCAATCTGAAATAAATAGAAAGTGCGGAAAATTTTACGTAATAAAATTACATTAAAATGCGTTAAAACAGACATTTTTCTATTTCGTATTCAGAATTTAATTAAAATCGTGGTCAAATATAAGATAAAAGCATAATTAGAGAGAATATTAAAAAATATTTAAATCAAAATTTTATTTTCAACATTAATATTTGAATTCGTAATATCAATTGTTAATTGATTCATTTTTCTGTATAGATTCTCGAAATTTCAATGTAATTAATCAGTTAGTCTTAATCAAATTTACGTCTTTGCATAATCGTACATAAAAATATTTTATGCATTATAAATTTGCATTTATTAAAAATGTGAAAGCTAATACATTTCATTCATTCCTCAGTTTTTGATAATAATTTTCATTCACATCAGAAAATTGAGAAAATTCTATCGGCCATACTTTTATATGCGCTATTTAAAGCGAAATAAAAATTTAATGTCCGACATCCGCGCGGCCGTTCGCAGCTTCCCACTTCGTAAATAACGATTTCCCTATCCCTGTGTGTGAGTTGCCTTTTTTATGCGGATATCGAAGTAAATAAGGTATACGAGCGTGGTATGTGCCGCGGGAATACATTAAAATTCTACAACTTCACCGTGCATAAAGTATATCCCAATGTTGCAGGTCGTAAAGCAGCAGATTCCGCTGGAGTGACTGCGGAGGAGAATCTCGGAAAAAAGCGGACGCGTATCTGAAGCCATAAGTGACAGACCGTATAGTGTATTTTTATTTTATTTGCATGGACCATAAGAGAGGCCGCAAAGTGAAAATAATCCAGGACCATGGAACAGGAGTATTGTAATACGGACATCATTTAGTTATAATGCGAAAAACTTGTTTATTCTTCGACGTGGTGCGATGCGATTTGTATGTTATTTCAACGTCCCACTCGCAAATATTTAGCGAAAAGAAATAGTATTCATCTCTACATGTTCTATTTGTTGTCTACAACTAAAGATGTGCAACAATGCAATCAAATGTTTCTTTACTGATGGAGATAGAGTAATTATTAATAGAAATTATATAATGTTTGAAAAATATGTATTTATTTCTGCTTTATATTACTGTTTTCCAAGAAAAATAGACAATTTAATTTAAAAAAAAATCTTAGTATTCATAAATTCCTTCTAATTATTCTTAATTAATAAGAATTATATTTATGAATAACTGTTAAGTAACGTTTAAAAGTGTCTTAACCAAAATACTATTTATAATATTTATATTTTGAGCTGCAAATGATTCTCAATAATAGTACCTTTAAGTGGAAAACAATTAAAATTACCTTTTCAACTTAAAGCTGTTCTTATTAAGCTTTTAGCTTAAAAGCTTAATAAGAACAGTATTAATAACGCAAATTGTTTTTTTTTCATATTTTTTTCATATCATATGCACTCACATCCACTTTTATATCCTAATATTTTAGAGACAAAAATGATTTTACATTTTCAAAAATGAAGTTTTAATTATACTTCTAATAATTAAAGTCATACAATGTTTTAATCATTTATTAAAAAATGTTATTGTATAAAATTGTACATTGTACAAAATATTTACAATATGTACATATTACATACAAATATCTATATTTTCAATATAGCTCAGCCAGAAAACTATGCAAGTTACTTTTCATAGGCGTACTTGTTTTGTTGCTATTCTCCATAATATGTTTTAATCGTTCTATATTTAATTTTTTGGATTTTTTAGATTTTTTAGAGGCAGTTTTAGGGAATAATTTCTTATTACTTGATATTGTTTTCGGCGTAATCACAGGCGATATTATAGATGTTTTACTGTTATCTTCCTTCTTTAATTTTGATATAGGCGTACAACTTGAGATATTTAAACCAGCAGTTTTATCTTTAGATTTCTTCTTTTTCTTCTTACGTTTATTTTGCGGTGTCTCAGTCTGTGAATTGTTCAATTTGACTGGCTTTAAGTGGCCTTTCTTCTTGAATGGCAATTCGGTATTCTTGGAACAGACAGAACATTTAATGACCAACCTATTCATCTCATTTTTTATGGATTTCTGCGCCAAAGTTGTGCAAACTTTTGGAATTTTTTGATCTGGATTTTCATTCATGTATTGCACAATCTTTTTCACCGACTTGGACATTCTCTTGCCACTTAATAACCGAACTTGATGATCCATCGTGCTCCAAAGTGATCCACAATGCGAACAGGTTACCGATGGCCCGAAATTCTGCTGCGGCAGCTCTACAGTATTGCTAAGATTTTTGCATTTTTGCCTGAAAACATTTTAATAAAAATTAAAAAAGAATTTAAAATAAATGTTTAAATTCTTTTAAATAAATCTGCTGACAGCATATATCAATATGAAAGTACAATTACAACTTATTTCTCTCTCTTCCTAGATCATTTAAATTTATAATTATTAAGATACAATTACAAAGTTGTTTTTGAAGTAATTATTTTTGCACATGTCTAGATATTTAACAATAATAATCGAACAATAATATTGAAATATCATAATTAATTTAACAGGATCCAAACTTCTTCACATTTCTCACAAATAATATTAACAATAATAATAAAAAATATTACATGTAAAATATCTGTAACTCCTTAACCAACGGACTATTCAGCTTCGTCATGAACTGATTGACATTCCACAAATGTTTAACAGTCTCCATGATTGTTGTGAAACGGATTGTTATGATCTCCGCGTCGCTTCAAACACCAAAACAACACGAACGGCCTCGCGGCCCCTTCTCACCGCGTCGCGACAATCAGCGCGAATTAAATTGGAATTAGGGTGCGTGCTTTGCTCCTTAAAAAAAATCGCCCGAGCCTTTCATAACCAATCTCGACGTGCGCCTCGTTGTGTTACTCATGGGTCTGTCCTTTTCAGCTGAACTGGCTGCACTAGTTCAGAGGTTATCTTTCTCCTTCCAATACGGAGGGAAGAGGATAACTTGTGAACTGAGTGCAGCCAGTTCAGCTAAAAAGAACAGGCATTTACATATCGACATCGTCCAACCGCAGGGCGGCCAACGTGAGGAAAAGCGAGAGCACCCGGCAACGTTCCGAAACGCACCCTGCGCCGTCCCTCGCGCGATCGCATCCCCCCGCACTCCCCGGCACGTGATTCCGTTCCGCCCTCTCTCTCCCGCCAATGGCGCGCGGTATACGGCCGTCCCGCTTCGAGCGCGGACAGCGCCATCTGTCCGCCACCCGCGGAAGGGTGAATCACGGCGCGGCTCGCGGTCGCCCCTCTGCGTGCGCGCGACTCCGCGGCCGTCACACGGAGGGGAGGGGAATTCGTATTTTGTCATCCTTGTCATCGATGCACCGGGAGTTGTTCTGTCAAACAACAAAGAGGCAAATCCGTGTCCGTCGCGCCGTGGCAGTGAATCGGTCCCGTCGTCATTCGGCATGGGGGACGGCAAGGAGGGCGAGCGGCAGCCGCTGCTGAAGAACGAGAACGTCACGTACAGCTCGCACGGCAGCGATGCGATCGGTACGGAGCGTGTCGCGCGGGATCCCCGCGCGGAGCGATCGCTCCCGTCTCCCCCGACCTGGTCTCGCGACTGTCGTTATTCTACCCTGTCGTTTTTGCAGACGAGACGCAGTCCACGGTGCACACGGTCTCCACGATCGGGCCGGACGAGCTGCCGCCGCCGTACCAGTCCGCCATCCAGGGCGGCATGCCGATGGTCACCTGCCGCGTTTGTCAGGGGATGATAGACATTTCCGGCAAGAGGGATCAGCACGTCGTCAAATGCTGTCAGTGCAACGAGGCCACAGTACGTCCTTCCAAAGATCGTTCTTTCTTTCTTTGTTGTCACCGATACATGGTAACATTGGAGCTTATCGGTTTTTTTCTCTCCCTTGCCGCAGCCTATACGAAACGCACCGCCCGGAAAGAAGTATGTACGATGTCCGTGCAATTGTCTGCTCATATGCAAGAGCTCCTCGCAGCGTATCGCCTGTCCCAGGCCAAATTGTAAACGTATTATCAATCTGGCTCCAAGCCCGATCACCCCGCCGGTTCTGTCCATGCCAGGCATGTGCAGGGTAGGCTGTGCACATTGCCATGACACATTCTTGGTGAGTCATCAGATGTTAGTATATTGAAAGGTCTGCTCGTGTTGCTTATACTTTTTGCATTTAGAATCTACTCTCTTTCTCTAACATCCAATGTATATTTATCTTGTTTTTGGTGCAGGCATTTTTGGAAATTTTAAACAAATCTACTTATTTTGAATAAATTAAATTAATAATAAGAATGATGCCTTATACAATGCTGGATCTCTTTACATAATAATTTTTTCGAGTATATTTTTATGCAAAAGAAATCCGGCATCATATAAGGCTTTTGATTATTATTATTAATTTGATTTATTCAGATAACGGTCAAATTTAAATATTACTAATTATTATTAGTGATACTATTTATTTTGTTTTATTGATTTTCGAAAATCTTCTCTTTACCAAAACATTGTCTTTTACAGTTTAACACATTAAATAACGCTTTGGCTCGGTGTCCACATTGCCGTAAGATATCTTCCGTTGGTCCGGACTTTGCTAGAGGAAGAGGCATTGTATTCATTATCGTTGGGATTATAGCCTTAATAATTGCTATAGCAGTAACGGTAAGTGTGTAAACTCAAAAATCTTGTTTGTATCTGGTGGTGACTCCTATAATGTTAATTTTATGCTGTACATAATTACAGGTCGGGACCTATAAATATGTAAAAACAAACGGTGGAATTTATGTAGCTTATATTGGTAGGTAAAAGCAATATCTTAGATTCTAAAAGTCGATAATTCATTCATAACTCTTATTATTCAGACGTTATTTCAAAAATTTATTCATCACATTTTGGATCATGTTTTTAGGTGCATTTCTGTTGGCGCTCTTATGCTTGGGTCGCAGCATTTATTACTGTACGATGAAGATCAGTTTGATAGAGGGTCCCATGTAGTCTCCCAAACAACAGTGAGCATCCACGAAATCGAACCCACTGAGATGAATGTCATGTAACCTATTTAGAACAAATGTTTATAGCAATGTGACATTTTAAGTCCTTTTAAGGCAAGAACGATAGGTATATACACATGGCCATATGTGCGTATGCAGACCTGTATTGTTTACTATAATGCATGTATACATTCTTATATAACACGCATACACATATGAACGTGTTTCGTGATCGGGAAGAAAGCAACTTTGCGACGCTTTCCTCAGGTAAGATATAATGATTGTAGGAAATCTCTCTCGGAAGCCTGTATTTTACGAAGAATTGTTCCTGTGCACTTTTATATGTACAAGCATAGGGACAATAGAGCTGTGGGCTTCAAGTTTTATTTTCAACCTACTGACTAGAGAATATCCTCTATATATAAATATACATACATGCTTTCTATAACACATTATGCGTATTAAGTGCACATAGATAGAATTAAAGTGCAATGTTATTCCAAATGTACGTATGAAGTAAGTTTTAAAACCCATACACGCGTCTGTACGAATCTGTTTTTAAATTCATTCTTACATTCTATATAAAAGCATCTGTATTGAAAACATAAAAAAAAAATCATTGCGCATTGTTCAAATAAATTTCTGGGTTTATATGGATTTTGTGGCACACATGAATGAGATTATGTGAGAGATACCAATGTATATATTAATGATATATATAATGCACTTAGGTAATACAAATTCAAATGTAGAATTCCCCTGATTATTACACAAATGCTGCAAAATATTTTTTAGTTTTCACTGTCGTAAGGTATGCGAGATATCATCGGTCATGAAAAATATATTCTATTAATTAGGTCATTGTCATATATCTCTCATAATCTGTAATGCTTCTTTCAACTGCAACTCCTTTTTAAACAGCTCTTCTTCTTAAACCTCTACAAGTTTCCTTATCATATAATGTTATACTTGTTAAAAAAAAATAAATTCCGTTTGGTAAAAAATTAATAGCTGTATTTATTACAAAACATATGAGTAAATTTATCGATTCGAGGGAAAATTGGAAAAATAATTGTACGTAATATTTTGTGAATATACACACACACATACACATGTATGCATTTATATATACAAGGTGGTAAGGAGATGTAGGAAGTAATTTTCTCCATTAGAAGGAATAAAATAGTCTACGTTAAATGAAAAATTTTTAAGATAGTACGCAAAATATGACAGTTAAGAGGCAAGACATAAATATGGCATAATATTCTATTCCAATGAGTTATCAGTATTCACTGTTTATCCGCGTGATATTTGTCATTTTTTGTGCTATATCTATAATACTTATTGAGCTCTACATAATTTCTTACAATACTGTATTCACCACGGTGTTCGTCATTAGTTTTCAGACAAATGTTTATAAATTTTTTTTTATTCCTTTTTTTAATGGAGGAAATCGCTTCTTGAAATTTATGCACTTTATCATTCTGTATATATGTATAAATAATATTTACATATATACATGCTATATAAATATAATTATATAAAAATAATAAAAAAATACTTATATAAAGAAGCATAAAAATAATATTGATATTTTTCATTTCTGTCAAATAAAATATTTATTTTAAATTATTCAAAAAATATGTTTTATAAATTTAATATTTGTTTTTCTTTTCTCCTTTTAAAGCTGATTCTTTGATGAACATTTCTAATTAACTATTTAACTTTGTATAATTCTACACATATACAGTCGCGCATGTATGTATATTTATACATATACACATCTTGTGCAATATTTTTTATTGGCCTTCTAAATTTTCTTTTATTATTTTGATTTTTTAAACAAATCATAAAATGAACCTTTTATTTACGATTGTTATACTTTACTGAGACTTCTCTTTAGTACACATGGGCGAGAGAAGCGACAACACTTGCGGCTATGTAGTTTATAGTTTACATTTGCTTTTCTGAGTTGGAGTTGTGCGGAAAATTTCTCTTTTGATTCTTAACAGAAATTTGGTAAGTAGTATTGAAAATTATATAATAGAAAAAGTATTGTGTATAAAGTAGTGGTGGGAAATGTCAAGTGGCCGATCAGTTCGGACAGTTCGGAGTTTGAAATCGAACGTTAAATAGTTCGGACTGACCGAACAGAAGATACCTTTGATTAGTTCAGGCCGTTCAAGCTGAATGTAATGTATGTTTGATCAGCTCTATCTATTCGAGCCGAAGATATGTACGAACTGTCATTTATCATTTATTGATTAGCTTTGAGTCATTTTTGATAGATAGTAGTGTATGATACATTTTGCAAAATATATACTATAATAGTGTATATTTTGCAAAATGTTTTCGAGAGAAAGTCAGGTATGGAATTATTCTATTAAAATTACTGCTGGCAGTGCACAATATAATTTGTTTAAAGACGGTTCATAATATAAATGCACAGATAAAGTAAAGATAGAGAGACTAAAATTGATTGGAAGAGTGAGAGAGAATAGAAGAATGTAAGAAGGAAGAGAAGAGGAGAGAGAGAGAGAGAGAGAGAGAAAGAGAGAGAAAGAATAAGAAAAACGAAATAATAATAATAATAACATTAACAATATTTATTTATTCCAATCAATTTTATTCCCTCTGTCTTTCTTGTAATCTCTGTTATTCTCTGTCTGTGTGATACTCTTTCATTCTTTCTCATATTTTCTGATTCTCTCTCAATCTTAATTTTTTAAATGTAATATGTAAAATACTTCGTCCATTATGCATTCGATCATATTATGTACCGTTTTTTAGATGTCCACTTAATGATGTAGTAGAGAATTTTGTTTATAATATTTGTTTTATAATATTTTACACAAATTACATTGTACGCCGTCGACAGTGATTTTAATGAAGTAATTCCGTACCCAACTTTTTCTTGAAAACATTTTACAACCCAGATAGGAAACGGATGCAATAATTGTCTTAAGATGATTCTGCAAAACGCGTATCTTTTGCTGAAATAGAATTTTACAATTATAAGTTATAAAT
>VBVR01000405.1:0-52217 GCA_011638315.1 Tetramorium parvispinum | reverse complement strand
TACATACATAGGATCGTTAGAGTACAGGCGACAGTTTAATCTCTGTTTCTACCAATGCAGATTAAAGTTAACTAAAGTTAATCTGCATTGGTAGAAATGAACACAAAACACGATGAGCTCTCGAGGGTTTATACTTTATATCGTATGACTATGTTCCTGCCGAGGGTCACCACCGCACAGCCTGGTTCCTTGTCCTTCTCGACGCCCAGCAAATTCTGCTGGTCGATGAGCGGACACAGCGTGTAGTACGAACTGAGCTTCGCCATTCTCCTAACATGTAGAGCCCTTTTCTCGAGACCTACGTCGCGTTAATAACAAAACGAGCACTGTACCACGTGCCGCCGTCGCCGTACCTGCGAACTAACCTAACCTAATCTGCCCTGCCGTCCGCGCCGCGCCGCGAACCGCGCTCGATCTCGCGACGTCGCGATGAACTCGATGAACTCGATGATCGACGGACTCGTTCGTAATTCAGGTCTCTGCATTCCCAACTGTGTGTGATAATACGTTCGATGACTCGATCGATCGTCAAGTTTTTTGCGAGATTGTCGATTGTCGGGGGGAGGACGCGTCTACATTTCGCTAACGGCAAGATTCGTTAGCGGAAAGATTTACGTAATTTCCCATCGATTCAACGATAAGGACTGAATATTCGATTCGCGATTTCCTTTACGATCGGTATACACAAATATCACGTTATGGCTTTACTGAAAGAAAGGAGGAAAGGTAAAAGGAAAGTGGGTTCCCTTCGGCTGCTCCAAATTGTTGTACATACGTCTCTTGCGTATAAAAAATGGAGTAGATTGTACAAGATATAAATTAGCGTTGGAAATAAAAGACAGACGAGAAGAAAGGAAAGGGAAGAGTTTTTTATTTTTTATTATTATATTTATTATTATATTTTTATTATTATTATATCATATACAATATTATTTTATTATTATAATAATTTATTAGAAAAGAAAGACGGTTATAGTACCTTGCAGTTTACAAGTTATAAGTAAAAATTAATGAACTTACATTTTGTTTACATCCCAAGTAAACGTTAATTAATAGTAACATTGCATCAATATTATAATTTTCTACTCAACAATAAGTATAGTATAACACATTGTACACAACAGTTACATTGTTGAGTAGAAAATTATAATATTGATGCAATGTTATTGTTGGTGTTTACTGCGATATCACAGTACGTTCAACTTACAGGCAGAGAGGGAAGACGAAGATAAATCGCAGCGCCACAACTATCAAACGATTTAACCGTCGAGCGTTAATAATTCGCGTCGCATTCGGAAGGCAGATGCGAGTTTTGCAGATGTCCGCGACCACCCACCGCACCGAGACGCCCCGATTGTATGCGCCGCACACAGACGATCGATGAAGAAATCAAAATCGGGAAGCCAGCGGAGGACGTAAGGGAACTGGATTCCTTTATCCTCGTTCCTCCGAGATCGCATTGTGCGGCATTGTGGAATCGCTCCACCGAAATGTCTCTTTTATATGTAAGCGGGCCCTCGGATAAAGACGCGCCCACTGGCAAACGAGACTAATACATGGGATTGCACAATAATGTTAATAACACCTTGGACTCGCTGAGATTTCAATTTCAACTGATCATGGGAATTTCTACACAATCGTTCCCAGTTTTGATCCATTCACCTCTGTGTTTCTCTTCCGATTACGAATCTTCCGGCGTTTACACTATGAAATATTAAAGAATCAAATTTAATCAATTCTTTGAGTTAAATAAAAGTAAATAATATTCTATTAGTTTTAATTATGTGCATCAAAGTTATTATTTTAATACAAAAAATGTATTTAACATGTTGTTTAACTTTATTGTTTCAGTTACATTAATGACATTGAATAGAGAAAAAGTGGAGATCTAAGGAATGGTTAAAAATTGACTGAATTTGAATATAATTTGATATTATGAATTCAACAATGTACCAAAAACCTGTGGTTATTCTTCAAAACAAATTATTTAGCGAATTTCTTATCCACCTGCGATATAGAGGTAAGATTATACACAGCATCTATTTCATCTTTTACTATAATCTTTAGCATCAAAAGAACACAAGTTTCCTTATCGTTTCTGTTTCTTTCAATTCTTCGATCTTAGCAAAATTAAAAAAATATTCAATAAAAAAGAATATATACTCTTGTGCCATCATTTTAATCGCGTGTTACGTTTATAAATTTATCTTGATTTTCAAACGGGACGATTTCTCAACCCTCGCGCTTTTTCAATCCGCCGGACAACCTGCCGGTGAGATTCGTGCGTCCTACGTGGCGCAAACCAGCTTAGTTTATACAGATATGCCCAAGAGTTTGATTCATCCTGGCGCTAGTTTTAGGCAGGACTCAGTGGGGTACTCCGAGTCAGAGCGCTGTATAAATCTACGAAGCATGAAACCCTCGCAGCAGGGTTCGGGATTCGGTCCGATTCTCAGGGGGTAGGGAGAAAGACGAGAATGTATTTAGTCTCTCCCTTGCATCGGTCCCCCGCTGGATACGATCGGGACTTGGCCGGATCGAGCCGTTGGAGTGGGGATAAGGCTATATAATCTTGGGGTAGGTCGCCGAGGAAACGAATTCTCCGAGGGAGACGCGTGCAATCGAATGCAACGCGAGGGCGAATCGCGTCGTGGATAATTGTCATTCGGTAGCCAAAATCCCCGAAGGAGGGACATGCTCGCGTAAATGCGCGTGTTTTCGCTCATCGACGTGTTTCGCTGATCGACGATCGCCAAAACGAGAGAAAAATGGATGTTACAAGGGCGTTATCTATCGTCATCGCTATTCTGTCAGCGAGTAAGTATCTGTACGCGAGATGTGATATATGCATGTGAAATGCTAGAAAGGGAAAGAAGCGATAAGAGAAAGAGAGAGCGCGAAACTCGAGCGAGTACGCGTGAATGCCAATAAGAGAATTTCTGTGATATCTTTTATTTGAAATATAATTATAATCTCTTTGCCATAGATTCGACGAATGTAGCTTTTTTCAAAGGCGATCTTATAAAGAATATAATATCGCGGTAACTTTTATATAAAGAGTGTTATGGAGTGAAAGGAAACGTGGTACACATTGCCAACTATTTGGAAAGGAACAAGTTGCACATGTGCCTGAGACAGAAACACACGAGTCACACGTGCGCCCCGCAAATGTAAGAATATGCGCGACACTGGCAACGATATAATGCACCAGATGTAACATGGAGTAAAACTGTTTTATCTCGAAAAGGATTTCATAGCAGTTAATATTTTCAATCACGGGACAAAAGTCAAGATTTGGAAAAAATATATTTAATTTATAATTTGTTTTAAAAAAAGCAAAATTTAAGAGAAACATCAAAACTAATGGCATGCGCGCGCGCGAAACTAATAATGTGTTTAATTTCTTGAAATTTTTGGACAAAAAATCGTTACGTATTGCGAAGGTGTTCGCGTCGTCGTCACCGATGCACTGTTGCATTATCAATCGCTGTCCAAGTTCCAACGCACAGACATGGAATATCAATTGCCAACAGTTGCAGAGAAACGAAGGCGAAAAGGGGATTGACGATGACGCGAGAAACGCTGCACGTCGATCGAATGTTAAATAGTCGTGAGAGCATACCGAGCATATTCTATTTCTCCCATCACCTTTTTCCTTTTGTACAATTAACACTCCCCTGTTGTAAACTACGTGTCTTCGATCGGTGATTGCACTGAGATTCTATTATGCGTACCGATTGCGTGTACGAATCGACGTCGTGCACGTTCGTTGAAATTTTATCAACATGCCAAATCAAATAATCTATTTGTTCTTCCTTTTCATTAGTTCTAGAATCGTGTAAACATAAAATTTCGTTTTGATGTATATCGTGCATTTAATCGGAAAAGGAATTTTCTTTTTGACAAATTTACTATTATAAAATTGTAAAAATATATAGTTAATGGTATTTTATGTTTAAATTTCGCGTTTACCTGTCCTCTTTTTGTAGCGTAAAACCTCTGAACGAATGCAGCGTTTCTTACAAGATACGGAGACGATTTGAATTCTTTGCATTAGATATGAAATTGTTAAACTTGAAAATTCCACAAAGGCAAAGATCGCAAAGATTGGCACACTCGTCGTGATTGGCAGAAAATATGATTGATCGTAGATAGAAAATCCCTTTTTATCGGCAGACACATTATCTGAATATAATTCAATATAGGTGAACACATTCGTCTTTCGTCCCAATGCCTGTTTGACTTCTAAATCTTAAGCACCACTCTCGGCGGGTGGTCTTCTTTTTATCTGACGACTCGTGTCCTCGTACAGCGAGTTTCTGATCGAAACATTCTTCGACCGTTCATCCCCCCTTCTCTCTCTCTCTCTCTCTCTCTCTCTCTCTCTTACATTATAATGAGATATTCCCCCGACCCCTTCATCTTTCACCCTCGTCATATGGCTGAATTATGTTACATCTGTTTTATAGCGAGAACAAGTCACGCTTTAGCCAAAGATCCAGAATTCGTAGATTCGTTGGCGCAATGCGAAACGGCTATCAAGGAGATCGAACAAGAGGATCGTGCGACAATCGTGGACGACAGTCCCTCCAGATTGTATTCCACATGGCTATCTCAAGAGTAATTATTTTCCCTTCCCGCAAATTATGTCGTTGTAAATGATTTAAATTTACAAACAGAAATGGTGTAATATAACTTTGTTGCAGGTGTGAAATGCGAGCTGGTCCGGAGCATATAATCAGAAAATACACATTTTTCAAAAACGGTACATTTCTCCTATTGCGCTACCATTATGCCGAAGAGTCGTGCAGCATAGCAACGCATACCGTCACAATTCGAGGTTCCATTAAGCTGCTGGGACTGTCTACCGTTGTTTCCGGCGCTACTGAAACAAGACTTCACGTAGATGCCATTAATATTGTACCTTTAAATCGACAGGTATTTCCAAATCAATTAGAAGAAATCAATTTGCGAACGTAAAATAAAATTATCGAATAAAGATTGATTAACCGTGGCGATGGAAATATATTCAAGTAATATGTAGAAATATTAAGAAATGCAACAAGTAAAATCATTATGATCGTTTACTGAAAATTGATTTTACAGGTGGCTCACAAGTTTGGACACAGATTAAATCTGACTTGTGGTCCCCAGCCGAAATGGCGACCTTACGTTCCCGAAGTGATTTACGAGCAGCCGCGGCAACGCTCAGCGACGCCGTTGTGGCAAGGCCCGATCTATAATTCTCTGCAAGCACACTTATCTACGAAGAGGCGACTCGGAATGCACTGTTTAGAACCTTTCGGGATTGAATTCACCGAGTTGAGGCTGCTGAGAGTCCAAAAGAAGTCATTCGGAAGTTCATCTAGCAGCAATCGATATCATAAGCTTCCACAGTTCCAACTTTTTCTGGCCAGTCCTACACCCAACGTTCACTCTCGTTCGAGTTATAAACCGACCTCCTTGCAGTCCACAGCGATGATCCGCGCCGACACAGTACGTTTGCCTTTTGAATTTTGTCATTTGTATTATTTTATGCAGACAACGTCTCAAATCATCACACATCTCAAATAAAGTTCTTGCTGCAAATATTTATAGAGTCAATATATCGTATTTTTACGATGAGAACACCATATACTATTTTCGCAATAATCAATACGCAACACGCATGATTGCTTATACTGATTATGTTTACCGTGTGTATTTGACAATACACAATAAGGATAACAAGACCAAATCAAGAGAGCATTATTAATGTCTATTTTACAGGCGAATGATTGCCCGATATGCAGCAGCATATCTCGGAGCACCGAGTTCAGCCCACCTCTTCTCCATCAAACGGCAGCTCTACCCGCATTGATTGGTGGTTATTGGCACAGCGAGAGATGCGAGAGCTCCGAGGGCGGTATCTGGTCTAGACGTCAATTTCAGATACACTCGGGAGACAAATTGTGGACCGGTCGATGGGACTACTACGACGATCCGCAATGTTCAATGTTCCTGTACGCGATAACTGCAGCCGGAAGTTATATTCAGCGAGCTGGAAGACAGAGACGTCACGAAGAAGTCGATCGAGAGACTTTCCTTGGCCACTTTCTCAATGTCTCCGCGAAGCCTTTGTTTAAAAGAAGCGCTACCAATCCAATAGATCTTCATCGAAACAACAACTTGTACGTCGCGAACAGGTCACGAGACAAGAAATTGTCTGTTTCAATAGATAAAAAGGAACAAAGACAGAAAAGATCGCTGACTGATAGCGTTCATCAACTCTTGCGTGACGAGCAGCCCATAGTTCAATCGAGATTTGCGGCAATGTTGCGAGATCATGGGACATACGAGTCCGTTACCAGAAGGCCTTTTCCCATCTGGAGCACCCTTTCTGGTACGACAGAACTAGATCTGCACATTGCCGAGAGCATCTTAATTCCCGGAGACGCCACGGTATCTACTCGTTGTAATGCCAATCAACGGCTCGGTGTGCCGCTGACCACCTGGCCGAGAAATTGCGTTCCTCGCGCCATCGAGGCGCCCTCGACGTTGGGACTACGGGCTAAGCTGGGCGTCAACTGGAACGGTCAGTTCCTCCTGCTGTTGGGCTCGCGAGATGACAATGTCTGGGAGGCTCCTTTGCGACAATGCGCTCAGATTCCACCTCGCAATTCTGTTCTACGAGCACATCTCCGGAGAAGCGTCGGTCTTCGATTCGGATTGCTCTCTTCAGCATCGTCGAACCGAATCTCCACTTGGTTCCTGTTATCGCAAATCTTCCTATGCTCCGTGTATTATCTTGTACGGTGATATCAGACGTCCGAGTCGTTATCTTCGCCAAGGTTTGAATTCGGAGTTTGAATAAGAGATTTGATGAAATATATATGGAGTTTAAACATTCCAAGGTTCTCCTTTCGTCCTCACTTGGAAAATTCCGTAGACTCGTAAGTTTGTATATGTGTAAATAGAATGGAAAATCGATGGGTCACGGTAGAAATTCCGGCAAAGTGGCGCAATTATAATAAATTAATTATCTCCTTTCGTTGCATGTCCCGAACGAAAGTATCGACCGATTTTAAAAGAGCGCAGAATAATAATTTATGGACGAAGATAGCTATGATTACGATCATTACGATAAGCTTACATTATTTTGCTACTTTGTATTATATAAAATTGAGTTACATATCTGCGATATTATTACATTAACTACAATTTAATAAATTTAATTTTAATTAAGCCGTTACGTTGACAAGCCATATAACTGTCAGATCCTATCAAATCCTTCGCGCTTGTCACCTTCCTTTCGATTCGGGTTTAGCACAATAAATCCGACTTATATGACTGAGTTCATCACTCTCGTCTTCGCACGTCTCTGTTTCAGTCAATTACTCTAAAACCATTAATCAAGATAGCATGTTTCGTCATCAAATCCCGTGAATACATTATCACGTACGTGTCGGTTGTAAATTAATCTCTCACGTGGAATAATAACACAAGTCGACATATTTGCAAGTCAGGAACGACAGATTGCGTTTTGTTCCTCGTTTCTTACACCATATGAAATAAGGCAGGAGTGACGGGCAGAAGACCGAAAGACGGGAAGACGAGCGCATTATACGTATCGCGTATCGCGCTATCCGAACAGTACTCCGTAGGAAAAGGATTGGTCATTGATTTGCTCTGGACAAGACGAAGGAACAAAGCGATGGAGAATTCCCTTACCACCAGCATCCCGTTTGACCAAACGGAAAATTTGAATCGCTTTATGTTCGGATGGCTAGATTACGGGATCTTCGGCTTGCTGCTGCTCGTCAGTATTTTCATCGGCGTGTACTTCGGCTTCTTCAGCAAGCAAGACACAAGAAAGGAGTATTTCCTAGGCGGTAAACGGATGGGATGCTTTCCCGTCGCGATGAGCATCCTAGCTAGGTCAGTGACTTCCCCGCTGCCTTTTGATAAATGAGCGGATTGAAAGAGATTGACAGAACGATGTCCTCCGTCAGAGATCATTTCAAATCTCCTGCATGACCAACTTCCCGTTGATCTCTTTTAATCTGCACATTTTTTTCAAATTTTTTTCCTTCATACTCGAATAACTAATAACACAAACTTATCGTTTAGCCACGTTTCGGGTATCAGCTTGCTAGGCATACCCACGGAGGTGTTTCAGTACGGGACCCAATATGCTGCGTGCGTGATCACGTTGATCCTCACTTTCGTGATCACCTCTTACTTTTTCCTGCCTGTGTTCTACAAGGTACAGCTGGTCAGCTTTGAATATCTGCAGGCCAGATTCAATAGACCGGTCAGAATTCTCGCTTCGATACTATTCACCATCTCTCTCTTCACGTACCTGCCCATTGTGATCTACGTACCTGCTCTCGCCTTCGCGCAAGTCAGCAACATGAGCGTTCACGCGATAACGCCATTGCTCTGTATCGTGTGCATCATTTATACCAGCATTGTAAGTGAACGACGAGCCTTAAATCTTAATATCTCCAACGTTCTTGAATTAAATTAATCAAGAACTGTTTTACCATTTATTTAAATATTGATAAATCAAATAACTATGCGATGTCGAAACACAAGCCATAAACGTCGAAAGAATTTCAGAATAGTATAAAAGGATATTTTATAACTCGAGTTATTTATTTTTGTTTTCGAGTCACGAAAACTTCGAGATTTGTTCTATACAGAATCTAAAACTCTTCGTACAATAAAACGTTTTGGATTTTGAAAATTTTTTAGATTACCTTTTCTTTTGCTTTTCATATTTCCTTTATATGTAGGGTGGTCTAAAAGCGGTGGTATGGTCGGATACTATACAGTTTTCCGTTACTATCGGCGGGCTCTTTACGGTTCTCGTGCTGGGTACAGTATCCGTTGGTGGCATTGGAGAAGTGTGGAGGATTTCTGGCGAAGGCGGTCGTCTCATTTTCTTTGAGTAAGATAAAAACAAATTTCGCAATTGTATTTTCATTTTATATATTATTAATATTGCATTTCATAGAATGTTTCTTTTATTAGTATGGATCCGAGTCCATTCGCGAGGAACACTTTTTGGAGTATGGCTATAGGTTTGACGGTAATATGGCTCGGACACCACGGTATTCATCCAGGTACGGTGCAGCGATTCCTGTCGGTGCCTAGAGAAATCGACGCCCAACAGTAAGCCCCTTTTCGATCTCAATCTGGACGCGACTTGATTTCGCTTACTGATTTTATCAGCTGTTCTGCTGCGAATTGTCCTAAGCTCGTCTTTAGAGAAGGATCCTGAAAACTTAAAAGAAACATATTTAATCGCTCTCTTCCTTTACTACATACACAGCGGCATTGCGATTACTGCGGTAGGAATGATGATCGTCAAAGTGATCTGCGTGCTTACCGGATTAATCATGTTTGCCAAATATCACAACTGTGATCCTTTTCTGACCAAGGTACAGTATCAGATTTACAAATTAGCGCGTTTAAAAAATATTTAAATGTTTAAAAGACGGAGAAAGCGTTTGTTGATTTTCTATGTTTTCGTTTTACGCACGCAATTATGATATTTCAATCGCAGAATATTATAAATCTTCTCATTCGAGCAGTCTATTAGTCGCATCGACCAAACTCTGCCGTACTACGTGATGGACGTTGCTGGGCATCTGCCAGGACTTCCAGGATTATTTCTAGCGGGCCTAGTGAGCGCCGGGCTCGCGACTATGAGTGCCAGCTTGAACACCGTGTCCGGTACCATTTACGAAGATTTTGTAAGTCCGCTGATCCCGGAGAGTTCCAAGACCGAAGCTATGGCCGCTAACATTATGAAGGTGGGCAATGTGTGTCGATTAATACAAATTTCATTGCTTTCTTAAGAGGAAAGTCCTTTTGCAAAGTTGATTAATTTATTAATTATAATTGACCTTCCTCAGGGCATTGTCGTGATATCTGGTGTGATCTCGATTGTTCTGGTGTTTCTGGTCGAGCGCCTAGGATCAGTCTTCCAAATAGGCGTGAGTACGCGTGGCATAACCGATGGACCCTTGCTGGGCCTCTTTTTATTGGGAATGCTAGTACCCTGGGCGAACGCGAAAGGCACGTTGGTCGGCGGTTTGATCGCTGTGTTCAGCATGTCTTGGCTGGTGGTAGGCGCTCTATGGCACACCATGCAAAACAAACTTAAATACGATTCGTTACCTACGTCGACAGACGGTTGCTCGTATCCATTGAATCAGACCCTTCCGACCGTGATAACGACTACTCCAGCGACGGTGGACTCTAGCGAGGAACCTATGATACTTTTTCAAATATCTTTCATGCATTACAATTTGATAGGAGTGACGATCGTTGTCGTCGTCGGCATTATCGCGAGTTACGTCTTCGGCGTGGATCTCGAGAGTGTAAACCCCGATCATATTACACCGACGATGCAAAGGTATGATTTTTTATAAATTAAGAATCATATATGCATACATATATATATATATATCCGAGAGAATTGTAACCGTATGCATAAATTACTGTTAGACTTATCACGACATACGTTTTCTGTGGTAATTTCATTTAAAATTATTTTTCTAGATTCCTTCCTTCTCGAAAATATGCTGAAGTCGCGTTGAGAGAAGTGCCGACGATGCTCGACGTTGCGCCGGAGAAAATCAAGTAAATGCGACTCGTCATTATTTTAGTCAGTGATAAGCGAGCTGGTAGGATTAACCCGAGAAAAATCTGTCGAGCGAATGGTAATCTTCAGTCGAGAAGAATCTACATCAGTTGAATCGCCTACGAGTCAACTGACAACCGATCACATCGCGACAAAGGGATGTCGTGTCCTTTATTGATTAATAGACGCATGCGCCAACTATCTTGGTGCCACACATCCCAGATCGCGGTTGTTTTTGATCTCTCAGTATCGTTCCCAGCGTTCGTTACGAGGCATCGTTCCGTGTTCTCTCTAGATATTCTAACTATGAAAAACGGAGATTGAGTGCCACGAGAAATGTCTTTGATTGTATTTTGGCAGAACAAGTATCGTCACCATTAAATTCTGCTCGAACGTTGAAAAAGAATATTTTTTGTCTGATCGCTATTTTTATAATAAATTTTTCAATGTTGTTGGGAGTCTGGTCCAAGTCAGCGAATGAAAGATACCAAGAACGATAGATATTTCAACGCTACGCTTCGATCCAACGATAGAAATTAGACCTGTGGACGTTGGAGGAAAAGTTACGTCCCTGAAAATGTTCATCGGGGTTGCTCGGGGATGGCCGCGTGTCCTCGTAGATAGGATGGCCGCGCCTACACGTGGAGCGAGTGTTCTCGCCGATACCGAGGGTCCTCGGTCCGACCTGGCAACGTTCAACAAGTACGAGTGCCGATATATCTCGTGGCATCCTCGCAGCGATTTCACGATCGCGGCGATTTTACGAGCGGATGACACTTCATCGTGCGACATTGTCAATACCTTGGAGTGATGGACCACCAGGAGCGTCGGCACACGATCGACATATCAAAGATTGCTACGTGACAAATCGAGAAATTCTCATTACGTACGTGTCGAGGATCAACATCGAAAATCCAGAGTAAGAGATTTATGACAGACAGAATAGGTCAATACGATCCATCTATAGATTCTAATTAACATCTTTCTGAATCCTTGATAAGGAGCTGTCGCGGTTCAAGGGAAGCTGATTTCTATTCTTTTCACATCTTCAATATTTGGCTAAAGTTCTAAAGCCGAATAATGTAAAAAATCGATAATCTACATGATGGAGGAATACACGATCCACAGAGTTTTGATTTTTGTACAATACAATTGCGCCAAACGTTTCACACAATTACATTGATATTCCATAATTTGTTTACATTTAATCATGATGCGAACGTGATACAATATGAATAATTGTTCACGGAAAATTAATGGAGTGCAAGAATTTCATCAATTGCGGCTATTTGGATAGATTCAGCGTGGCGAAGGGAAGTCATCCGGAAGAATTTTGAGAAATTTCGGCCGTTGTTTGATCGGCCAATCGGTAGGCAGTAGCAAAACGGGTGGCATGCCGAGGCACAACCGTACGTACAGCCGCGCCTCACTTTTAATAATAGATAAAAACCGCAGGCATTCGTGCCGGAAAAAGAAACCGAGAGCATCTTGACAGAGAGGAAGAGAGCGAGAGAGGGGACGAAGAGAGAGAAAGAAAAAAGAAGTAGTCTTTAGTTTGGCCGATGCTAAGAAGAAACGCACTGTAAGTTATCCAGCCAGTTATTATCAGTCGTCATCGTGTCTCAATCTCAGTTGATTTGACCGAATTTTGATCAACGTGAAGAATATTATCCCGTTGTGAGAAACAATAGAGAGACTGTTTATTCTTGTCCAAGAATATCAAAATAAACATCTTTTCTGTCGATAGGATAACTTGAGAAACGATGATTCGTCTGTATTGCAAAAGAATATAAATCACTGAACGGAAATGTCTTTAAACATTCACAAGTTTCTACCAACTTTCGTTAGAAACATTATTAATCGTTCTCCGAATTAAATCATAGCTTTTCCTTCGTATGGTCGCGCATTGCGCAAATGCCAAATAAAAAGATTGTCATATCCAACAGTCGTTTTGTCCTTTCCGTCAACGAGGATCATTAGATCCGCTTTGGATCTCTTCTCGAAACCGAAGACGATATCGGATGACGATGCGATGAGAGGGCGAGCGGTGTATTTAGGTATTCCCTGGATATGACATTGACATCGATGCAGAGGAGCTTGTTGGGATTAACGGTGCTGACGATCGTCGGCCTGACGACTTTCCTACTCAGCAGGAAGCTCACGCTGGAGACGCACAGGCGGGAGGGCCTACTCCTCGACATGATCGCTAACATTAGTGGCCACATAGATCGGCTTGACAGCGGCTTCGATGACATTGCCGCGCAGACAGGAATTGCACGAAATCGTTTGCTGCGACTGGTCGCGCTTCATCGGGAGAATCTCTTGGTATGTGCATTACTCGGCGAGAAACGGAGACAAATGCGAACGTCCAGCGAAAAACCGGCGAAGAAAAGAAGACAACGGTTCGTCGTATCATATGATGGATAACTGATACGAGAGGCTTTTATTGAATGGAATAGCGGGACGATTAGATCGATGTATATCACTAAATTATGCTGCGTTTAATTAATCTCTTATTATTAGGAATTATTCTTTCCGATATCGAGAATAATATTACGAATTGAACGTAAAATGTTTTTTTTTAAGAGGCACACATGATTATAATAAGCACACTTTAATTTTTTCTCATTAAGTTATTTGGCTGTTAATTTACTATCAACTTATAATTTATTAACTAATGTGTCTATGTGTAATCGTATTGAACTAGTAAATAAGAACGACAAATTAATTTCGTACTTGGTAAGACAATCATCCGTTTGTGAGCGAATCGAATTTCCAATGGAAAAATGCACATCTAGCGTGAAACATATCTTGAATAATAGAGTCTATTTTCAGTGAGTAGATGATATGATAAGTCGATCACCTTACGGTAAACCAGATGTTCAAGATGGGGGCCAATTAACAAATCCGTGATCACGGAGATGCTTACGAGGCATGGTTGTTGTTACAGATTCTAAAGCAGACTTGGAATATAGAACACGGCTGTGATCGAGTAATATCATCTGTCACACAAACAATGTTTGTTACAAATGATTCTACATGTACAGAAGAGCAAGACTCGTCTGAAATTGTCAAACATGAATTGAATTTAAGCGGATCGCTTAAACATTACGTATGAATTTTCATTGTGTAGAATGTTATTACACGATGTTCTTACTGTTAGCGTGCTGTGACAAAACGTTATCTGTCAAATGCAAATGTACATATTGTGTCAAGTATTCGCATTATACCTTGCCCGGACAGAAAGTACAGATTGTTCCAGATTCGGTGGAGAGGTATTTTAATTCTTCTGCCGGAAAAAACTCGTGTTAACGTGTCAACGTTTTCTTTGGCTAAAAAGAAAATTTTATCGGAGGATTATTTCCCGGTTGAAAAATTTGAGCTGGAAAAAAGTCGCTTTTGAGATACTTTTTGCAGATCTGGGACATTTTATGTGTTTATCGACATATTTAACAGATCGATACACTATATAACGATTTACAATACGCGCAAGTATAATGCGGTATACTTGTGATTGCGCGTCAATCGAACAAATCAGCATTACGATTCAACGTACTCGCTTTATCACTTTGTATGTATTTTTACTCGATGCCGCATGCGGCCACTCACCACGCACACGAACACGCACGACATACGCGAAAGAAGTACAATCTTCTCTGGCAGAAATCTTGTATGCGTGATTATTTTTATAACCTTCCTTGTGTGTGTGTGTGTGCGTGTGTGTGGAAAAAGATGTGAATAAATTATGTTTACGTGTATCTCTCGTGTCTGCTCCATATCCTGTCCCGTATAATCGTATCATTGTTGAGCGGCTGATTATCGATTACTATCTTCTTGTCTCGTGAAAAGTCCTAGCAGTAACGTGATATCCAGTAAAAACTAAACAAGAATAATGTAACATCAACGTTGTAATTTTCCACTCAATAATTACATTATTAATTGTGAGTAGAAAATTATAGCGTTGATATTCTATTATTTTTTACGTAGCATTTATTTGAAGATACCACGGAACTTCGATCTCTTTTAACACGAATTAACTTCTCAACTTTTGGATTAAAATTCTCCGTACAGTTCGATAACTTTTGTTTTTCATCATCTAGCTAGTTGGATCGTTCTGAACTGCTCTGGACTTCTTAAATTGAAAGTTGCACGCTCAGATCTTCTTCATCATTGTATGAAACAATTAATATTTATCGAGGATAATTTTCTAAAACTTTCTAAAAATGATATTTTTATTATTATTATATATCTCGAGTTATAACAAAATATATTTTTCAAAAATATTTTGTAAATCTGTATACTTGATATGTGATATCGCTGCACGTTGCATTATCTTTCGGCTAATAAAAGGAGGCCTATCAGCCTCCTATCAACTCAACGATAATAATGTCATTTTCTATCATCCAGACGTTATAACTTACTCGTTGCAACAACGAGACATAATTTGGCTTTGATGCCTTCTCGCTATCTTTCGATTGCAGTATCATCAATCCCGGCTTGACCCGATGCGAAAACGACGTTCCTTTGACGTTAGTAGCAAAAATCGTAAAATTACTTGGAGATATAAAGCCCCCCCCCCCAATCATGTTTCCCCCTCTCGTTCTTGCATTCTCTCGAACTGTACGGTCAGTACATACATATCTACCTCGTACGTCACGAGTTGAAGGCAATCAACGATACTCTTCGCTACTCTTCGGTTTGTCGAACGGCGTCACGCGATGGCAGAAAAAAGAGGTACTCGATTGCATACCATTATCATAATTGAGTGATATAGTTACCAATAGTAAAATATAAAATGCGTCGCAGTTATAAGATATATGTCTACGCTAAAAATTATTACATAAGGCTGGCATTGGAGCTATTGGACCTGGAGGGATCCAGATCTGCAATGATACATCTTGTAGTTACAGTAGTTGTACCCAGTAAATACTAAGTAACAAAAATATAACATCAATGTTATAATCTCTCACTCAATGCAATGTGTAATGCAATGTATTGTGCCTTGTACAAAACATTTACATTACTAAGTACCCAGATAGAAAACTTTTGCAATAAATGCACACGTCGTGCGTCTTTCCATTCACCGCATTTCGCACAACGTGTGTTAACATGATTCTGCAAAACGCATATTTTTTGATGAAATAGAATTTTACAATTACAAGTTCTAAATATTGACAAAATAATGACGTAAAGTTATGTAAAAATAAAAATTAAAAAGAATTTTTTACTATTACTTGAATAATAATTGTACAGTTTTATGTTGCAACGATTTTTACAATAATTACAAAATTAATTTCTGAAATGTATTCAGTAATACGTGTGCTAAGATGTTTCTCACTATACTATTATCTATAGTTTCTCACTAATATTACAATTATATAGAAATTTATTTTAGGCACCAATTTTTTAAAGATTGCTACATGTTGCAATAATTAAATTTAGAATTATTGATTTTAAAATTTAAATGTAGAATTATTGCACAACATATTATACATTATATATTTTAAAATTAAAATGAGGCTAAAACTTTACTGCATGCGTTCTTATCTGGGTAGGACATAATGATATTATATTACTAATGTTTATGTTACTGGGCAGTAACATGGTAAATGGCAATTATCTTAACGCTTCTATAATCATAACAATTGAAAATGGCCTTCATCGTAGCGTGTTCTGGACCGGGTTACAAGAGTCCCAGGGCGGCGATGCTCGAGGGACCGCGCGAGAAGCTTCTATACGTCATCAGTATACATACGGATCCTGAGAAAGCCGACGTCCTCTGCACGGTGGACGTGGATCCCGAGAGTCCTACGTACTGTCAGGTAATATATTAAAATGTTTGTAAATTAAGTCACAACATTTCAACATAGAAATACTCACGGTACTTGAAAATGCAGATAATACACAAACTGAGAATGCTAACGGTTGGCGACGAGTTACATCACTCCGGCTGGAATATCTGTAGCAGCTGTCACGGATCGCCCCGCAAACGCGACACGCTCGTGTTGCCTTGTCTCATGTCAGACCGGGTGTATCTGATTGATACGAGCGACGAGAAAGTGCCCAAGATCAAGAAGGTACTATATGGATATATGACATAACATCTGATATTTCTTCCTTGCATACATTGAAGAAATAATTCTGGTTAAAAACGGACGAATTAGAAAAATCTTGTAGGATTCATCAAATACTCTGGTTGTTGTAATAAGAATTCTGGTTATTATAAGTTATAAAGTATTGAGTTCTATTATAAGTACCAAAATTTCTATTCTAATAACTAGAATATTTGTTCAATCCTACAAGATTTTCTGATTCGTCTGTTTTTTAACCAGAATTTTTTTTCAGTGCACATGTTTATGTAAATGAAGACGGAGGAGATACACAATTCGTACAAGAATCTCCTCATCGAGCAAGAGATGTTATATTTCTCCTTAAAGTAATTTTATTTTATATTAAGGTTTTGGATTCGGAAGAGATGAACAAATATGGAATATCTACGCCGCACACTTCCCATTGCCTGCCAACCGGCGAGATAATGATCTCCACTATGGGAAATCTCAACGGTGACGGATTGGGCGAATTTTTCTGCATCGACTCAGACACTCTACAAGCGAAAGGCACGTGGACGAGGAGCGATGAGAAAGCAACTTTTGGATATGATTTCTGGTACCAACCGTATCATGATACGCTCATCGCTACGGAATGGGGTGCACCTAGAATCTTTAAGAGGGGATTTCTTCCAGAGGACGTTGAAGATCCCAGTAAATACTCCAAAGATTAATTTTATCGAGGGCACACGCGAAATGGTGATAATTAGTCATAACGATTAAACGATCGATAATTCGCAGAGATCTACGGCAGAAGTTTGAATGTTTACTCGTGGAACGAACGAAAGCTGAAACAGATTATCAATCTGGGAGACGACGGAATCGCACCCCTTGAAATAAGATTCCTTCACGATCCGTTAGCAGCCGAAGGATTCGTGGGCTGCGCGGTAACGTCGAATATTTATCGATTTTACAAAGCGGAGGATAACTCATGGAAGACCGAAAAGGTGATCCAGGTGCCACCGAAAAAAGTCGAGGGATGGCTCGCACCTCTGATGTCAGGTATCATGAATTGCTGCTCTTCAATATTTCAACGAGATCTTATATAGGAAGGTTTCTGCCAGCAAAAATTCTTTGATGACGTTAATCCATCGACGATATCACAGTCTTTTTTCTTTTGTTTGTTTTTCTTACAAAAATTTTTTTTCGCTTTTCAAGGTATGATTACCGACATTTTACTCAGTCTGGACGACAAATATCTGTACCTGTCTAATTGGTTGCACGGCGACGTTAGGCAATATGACATCTCGGATACGAAAAATCCGAGATTGACGGGTCAAGTCTTCCTAGGAGGATCGATACTGAGCGATTCGCAGGTGCGGGTGACGCAAGACGAGGAAATAAGTGATCAGCCCAACCCTGTTTACGTGAAGGGGCGTAGATTGCATGGTGCGCCGCAAATGTTGCAGTTAAGTTTGGACGGGCGTCGTTTATACGTGACTACGTCGATCTTTAAACCATGGGACAAACAGTTTTATCCTGATCTCCTCAAGTAAGTATGATCTTTCCCTTTCTGTCGTCCTTTCTCTTTCTCTTTCTTCCCATAAAGTAAAATAAAATATTGCAATATCTCTCGTACATATGCGGTAATAATATTCGGTACGCTATTTAGACATGGATCAACGATGGTGAAACTTGATGTCGACGTAGAGAAAGGTGGGATGAAGCTCGATCATCAATTTCTCGTTGATTTCGGCGCTGATAAGAACGATATTTTACTGGCACATGAGATGAGGTGAGAGATATCCGTAATTTATTGTGGGATCCTTTTAATGGAAAAAAAATTCCATTTATTCTCCTTTTATTTTTCTGAAGAAATGAAGAAAGACAAATTAAATGAAATTAATCTTGTGGAATTTGTCCTATAAGAAATGAACTCAATATTTTCAATTTTTCTCCTTTTATTTCGATTCTAATCACTAATTTTTTCGATGAGATGGAACATATTTTGATTTCACAAAAAAATCAAATTACCTTCAATTTTTTTAAATCCAATTAATTCTTCCCTTAAATATAGAGGTTGACGTACTGTTGTCCTCTGCAGCAATTCTATCGCGTTGTTAATCTTTGTGTAGATATCCTGGTGGAGATTGTACCTCCGATATATGGCTGGCAGAGAAACCCTAATGATGATTGGACTGGATATAGAATCATAGATATCTCAACATCTGCGAAAGTAGTAATTGCAGTAGCTTATTTTATAGCGTCGTAGTTTCGCACAATGTTCTCCCAACGAAAATGATTCGTAAATTCGTTTCTTCGATAAGGATAAGAGACACATTAGTGATAGGTAAATTAATAAAGAGTACTCACAATATTCTCGTTCGTTTCCATGATATGGTACTTATTAATTCCAGCATATTGCATCAAGTAATATAGTAGAGATTTTATATATTGTATGAAATTACATGATGTTACATGGCAGACAGTAAATTTTTGCTCTTTCGAGTTTGCACAATAAAACTAGAGTTATTGCAAATAAAAACGGTCTACGTTAAACATAATTGTTCGTTGTGTAAAGTTCGTCGAAATGTTTTATAATAAAAACAATTCAAAGGTTGTACAGTCACGTATAAAATTTCATAGCGTTTCCATCGAGAGTTGCGTTGGCCGATTTTATTCTTGTGTCCGAAACAAAGTTTTGCATATCTATAGTACCCAATGAAACGCATACAATTAAATTTGCACGTATAATTCCAAAATTAGCAAAAAACATTTAAAAGAAACGAGTTCTCGTCATTACTTCTGCAATATGTGAGAAATACTTATCACGCGACAGCATTATTTAGGTATTAAAAAAAAAAAAGATTGGGCGAAATATGCGACGCCAGAGAGTAGCGAGGACACGTCAAGTGTCAATGTTGGCTACGAAGCTGATAAGTTTCTTCTTTCGCCCGGATCGTCCGATGCTAACGCCGTGAAACTCAAATTGAGTCGATGCGGCAAATTTTCAAAGCTACGCGTATATTCGATACAAAAATGATTTTGTCTCGTTAATTGATAATAAACTGCAACCGCTCTGTGAAATTATTACATTTTTTTTAGATACGTACGCACGCACGCGCGTCTAAGTTTATGTGTACGCGCTGAGTTTAGACATTTAGTTACATACAACTCAATAATACCGGACTACTCTTAATCTCTCTGTTAAACTAAATCTTTTCTTGTAATTTTTTTCATCTTAATCAAGAAATAATGCTGTAATGATGCGCGTCTAGCGTAACCTCTCGGGTCCTGAATTAATCATATCGAGTGTGCTCGCGTGTACACCGTACGTATATCTAGAGTTATAACGTTATATCGGTGCGAACTGATTCGGATGCATCGATTAAAACGCCAGGCTCTTTTCCTGACATGACAATATTGCACAATAGCAAGCTCATGTTAGCCATCATGCGGTAAATGTTGACAACCGCGACCGTTTATCGCAACGATCGTTATTGAGACTTTTATCATCACCATTATAATAATCATCATTAGCTTCATCATCATCGGACTTCCCATCAATATCGTCAGCCGAACTTCTCGCGACTATACCGTTAGAATAAACGTGGCCGATTCTACATTTCCCCCAAAAATTCGTGGCTTCCAAAGGAATACTCTCGCGCTCACTCGAGCATCATAAATGTATCGAGCATCGTAAATTTGTGGTTGTCGCTCCCCTTAAAAGAAAAAGAAACAAAAGGAGAAAAAAAAAGAAAAGATACTCGTTAGTCCCAAAAACAACAGTTTGCAGACGCGTCAGCCTCGTTTTTGAGACAAATGCAGAATCGGCACTCGGCATAGTGGGTTTTCAATTGTCGCGTCGGAGAGATCGATCCACGATCGAGTTGTAAAACCGACTTGCTTTCCGGATGACGTTTTTGCCGGACACTCCACCACCTGATTTCGAGCGGAGTGTTTTGCCTCCTACGGCGACGTAGGGCGACGCAGGTACGACGGTACGAGTTTGAGTACCGTGTAAGACGAGTGTCGAGCCATCGGGGCGCGCGAGCGCCAGCCGTCGTCCGTTCAGACCCACGGTGTCCAGCCCTCGTACAACAAGGCCAGATTATCGTTGCTCTGCGCTTCGCGTATCACGTATTCCACTTGTTCGGCCGTGGTGTACTTGCGTGACGGTTGCGGATCGCGGCCCTCCAGCTTCATACGCACGCGACGCCACACGTTCAGCGCGTAGGCGTTCCGCTCTTGCACGGCTACAAAAGAGATTAGACAAAAGGAAGAAAATGTTAGAGCATTATGAATGATTTGCGAAGGTATCGATCAAAGTACAGGATAAGAGACTACTTACCCTTGCCCGTGGTCGGATCTCTTGTCAACGGTGTCCCCTTTCTTGGACTCAGGCATACACTGTCCTGCCGCATCAGTTTGCCCTTCCTTCTCTTCTTCCTTTTTTTCGGACTGCCCACGGGCTTCTCCATGCCCTTGGCCGAATTCAGCTTGCGCTCGCTCGCAAACTCCAACAATCGATTATACAGACTGGGCACTTTAATCGTCATCGCCTCCAATTCTTTCTTCATCACCGTGCCGCGACCCGAGTCGAAATTCTCGGCTTCCAGTTCCTTCACCACCGCCGAAATGTTCTCTGTGAAGGATCGGTAGGCGAACAGAAAGTCTTGCAGACTATCAATGTTCTCCTGCTTTGCCATTGTCTTTAGCAACGCTCTAACATCCGACATGAGTCGATGATGCTCGGCAAGTACATTTTGCAGATTCATCACTCGTTCCCTTAAATAGTCCTCGGCTGTGAAAAGAGCCTCTTGTTTCTCCTGCAGCTTCCTCTGGGTGTCGATTATCGCGTCGGACACGATTTTCTCAGCCTGTTTCAACCATGTGGCGTCCACGTTGTTTTCCAGCTGCAATAGCTGTACAAGGCTCTCCTCTATCATGGTAACGGTAATGTTCAGATTGGCCGTCAGTACACAGCTCTCTTCCCAGTGGTTAATCAGTTTGACCAGATTAGTGTCGTGCGTCATACTCTCCGATGTTCTGGTCCTCAGGGCCTCGTAGTGCAAAATGGAATTGCACGTGTTCATCACCATCGCGGCTAGATTGTGTTGTCTGGTCAATTTATCGCACGACGATAACACCGCGTTATCGAATGCGGACATGACTTCGCCCAGTGCCGGATTAGCGCCGGCAGCCCACTTGAGACGTTGTATAGCGCTCGAAACTAGACTCTGTTGTTGCTCACGTGCTTCGCATACTCGCGACTGCAAATTCGACAGTTTCGCTGCCTTTTTTCGTAACTCCATCATGAAGGTAGAGCGATCTAAAAGAAACGAGAAAATTATTTTAGGCTAAAACAGTTAAAATGGACAATTGATAGATGTACAATATTGAATTCATTAAATCGATCGACAAATAGATAAAAGCCTGTAAAAATCTGTAAGTGACATTAATCGGTTAAAAGACTCACTTAGACGATTCATAGGATGCATCGGATTCATTGGATTCATTGGATTTATCGGACTCATATTGGGCCTCATCAGTAGGACATCCTCGTGCAACCAATGATAAGCTGTCTGCTGAAGTTGAAGTCTTTGAAAACTGAGCCTGGCTACCTCGGTGCTCTGCTGCGCCAATCTAGCAGCCTGCTTCCGTCGCCAGGCGCTTTCCAAAGTGCTACTCAATGCGTTCGCTTGCGACAGGATTGAACTTGAGAAAAATCCTTTCTTCAAGCACAGATCTACCATCTTCCGACACAGCTCTTCCAGCGGGACCTTGCTCTCCGCTCCGATGTCTCTCTGTTCAATTTCGGTAGTTACATTCAGGCCCATTCGCTGCAACAAGAAACACAAGGCGAGCGCCAATGTCTGCGACGTCACCCCGAGCAATTGCCTCGAAACGTAATCGGCCGTGAACACTCGGACGGGTTTGTTAAGCCGTTCGTCGTCGTATATGTTCGCCAATCCGCCCTTAAATGTACTAGCAATGTCCCTGCACATCATAAAGAACTCTTGTATGGTGTGCAATCTCTTGATTAGGAATATGTCCTCGAGGACTTGCCGGGCCGCCTTGTTGAAGATGGGCGCCGACATCTCCTTGGCCTCACGTATCTGATCAATCTTCTTCCAATTCATTGGAATATCTAGAGAGCTTAGAGTAGTCACCAAGGCATTACCTTCCATTTGCAATTTCTCAAACAAGCCGTTGAAACCCATCAGCAACATCTGACCCGGTGTCAAAGTTTCCTCTTGGTTCAAATCCTGAACCTCTGCCTGTCGCGACAGTAACGCCTCGAATCGTAATCTCATGTTAGCCACAATATTCTGCACTACCGCGTGCGGGCTCTCCATCTCCATCACGGTAAATCGGAGATGCATCTCAAGTTGCGTCAGAATCTCACCGAGCGGTATTTCGGTCAGTATTATGATCTCACCGAGTTCGTTTATCATTCGCATGACACTCGGCTCCTCCGTAATAATGGTCTTCATCGCTTCCGGTAATATAATGGTTTGGAAGTTATAATTGAGCTCCTGCAGACCCTTGTAAATACAATCGGCACTCCTCAAACACTTGAGAATCAGCGCAATTTTGGGATCGTTGTTCGTCTTGTGAGTCTCCGGTATCAGTGTGATCAACTCGGCAATCAATGACGATATCAGACGCATCTCGTCCAGGAACCAGTCCCCCTCGCGGGATGTAAGATCCACCAAGCATTCTCCGGCGCACTTGGCAGCGCCTTCCATCATTAGATATCGCTTATTCAAAGAACATAGCGCGGTGATATTAACGCATTCGAGCGCTCTTTCCGCGCCCTTCTCTCGTCGCAAAAATCCCGTAATTTGCGCCCTCGACTCGGTGTACGCCTTCTCAATTCTGTTACCGGCTTCTGGCAAGCCTTCGGACACCGTCCGATCGTAAGCTTTCTTGTATCTCTCGCTGTACTCGTTCAAGATTGCTTCCATTTGATATGAAAAAGCTATTATCTGTTGAACCTGCGGATTGTTCGGATTAATTGGATTTAGACTCGCTTCGAGCCGCGTCATGACTTCATGGCACGTTTCAATGGTGCCCGAGATTAACAACTCGTTCGCCCAAGTGTGATAGAGCACAGCGCGATGTTGTGAAAGGATGCTGAGAGGGTACAGACTACAGATGGCGGAATACTGGCTCAACAGCTCTAAACATTTGCTTATGGAGAAGGCCTGATCGGTAGCCAGTTGCGTCAATTCGTTCTCCGATTGCTCGCATTGCACTATCATCTGACTTTGTCCGGCGTTTTGTAGGAATTCCTTCACAAGATCGAACACCACGTGATCCTGTTGATTGGTCAGAGTTCCCAATTCTGACAGCCACTGTCCTAATTGGGGTCCTCGCACTGCGGCTAATGCGATCTAAAGTAACAAAAATCAAAATATCGAAGAATATAAAAGAATATAAACATTGCAATCAAAACTGGTTAAACATACACGCTTTGCGATTGCAAAGACTTACATTGTGCATATTAATCTGTTTCTCGCACTCATCAATCTTCTCCTTCAGGCCCGTCTTTGCTTTCTCGTGAGAATCCCGTGCTCGTTTGAACGAATTGTATCGCTTCACTACGGAATATAACGCATGATTCCGACCCATCGCCTGTGCCTCCTTCACAAGCGCAAGCTGCTGATGTCGGTCCTGCAGTAAATCCTGACACTGACGTGACGCCTCGGTAGCCTCAATCCAGCTGTTCAAGTGATGGCACAGCAGCGGCAAGGTTTTAGCCAATTCATCTCTGCAATTTCATCCCATGAAACATGATAAATTGTTACGATTGTAAAAACAAACTAACTAACCGAGATATAATGAAAGACTGAAACAAAAGTTGACTCTTTTTTCACTTTTATCAAGATTTTTTACAAAATAGCTTTCGTAGAAAATGTTGAAAGAAACGAATATTTCTATTATTTAAAATGTATATGTGTATATTTAAAATAGTAGAAATATTATTCTCTCTTGAAACATGAGATATGAAGAAACGTGAAATGATTCGCTTGTCTCGTTGTTTTTTCATGCTCTCTCTCTCACCGATTAGCCAGCCACTCGGCGCGCATCTCTGCCGTTCTCACTGCAAACATTGCACGCGTGAGCTCCTGCTCCAGTTGTTTTCTTCCAACGCCGGTGCATCTCGCTCTGGCCTGGCAAGCGCCGTAACTCGCTATACTGGTGTCTGCGCCCGCTCGCCAGTCTACCAAAGGATCGTAGACAAACGCCTCCAGCAAGGTCAGGAGCGTCTCGCGGCCTCTACGCATCACTCGTAGAGTATGCTCGGAAGCGAACCTAAATATACCCTAGACACACAAATAGCGATTTCTATCATTATAAACCGTTCATGGCTAGAATATAATGACTGTTGTCATTCATGAATTGTGCGTTCGTTCTCGCTCGCGCTCCCATCGACCTTTTTTCGATCGCGAGCGAAGCCGCTGATAGCGGCTGATAGTTGTGGCAGTTCTTTGCCAGGGAAACCACCAGATGAGTAGATAAGTAAAAGCACTCCTGAACGAACGGGTAGCAGCGTGCCGTATCTCCCAAAACGTTCCGTATCGATTTGCGTTCTCGTCGAGTGTCGAGTGTCGAGAGGTATCGCAGCAATTGCGAATCCTATTGCATCGTCATCAAAATAAACTCAATTTCTCGAAAACTGACGAAAAAAAAAACGGACGAGACAGGTGAATTATCTTTAAATATTTCTCATCAATCGCGAAATAATTAATTAATGTTTTCAATGTTTTGTAGGTTTACGTAATCGTGATGCCTGGCTCGATGTGTATCTTGGCATTTCGTAGAGTACCGTCGGAAACTCGTTTCTTTCCATGTGTAGGTGCGCGTGTGCGTGCGAAAGGTAAGTCGTATTAGTTGCTGACTCGTTTTCTCCGTTTCTCGTACGTTTTTGGTGTGTAGAAATTGTTCCGATAGGTTTTATGCGACGGTTTTATTAGGCCGCGCAACGAGAGACGACCTCGCAAGACATAAATAGCCATGGCTGTATAAAGTGCTCCAAACACGTATCCTCAGTTTGGTTTCTCTGTAAATAGATGTGTATTTTTCTAAAACAGTTTAATGTTTATTTAACACTACGGCACTACTTCTTCCATCATTTTGAGATGAACTTTAACCGCGCGCCATCAATAAAGGATATCTGTCCAAGAGAAAACGAACATCTAAATTCAAGCAGCTTAAAACTTTCAGAATTTAAAGTTTTCTATATATACATTTTACGTTTCTTTTCAGAATTATGTATCTGAAAGAAAGCAACGTTACTGAGAACATAAATGTGTGCGCTGCACCGACCAATCGGTCAGAAAGCGGCGCCCCGAACGAACAGGGTAACAATATATTTTGGATCGTGCTGGACTGCCTCCTGTTCGTTGCGATCGTTTTGGGAAATGTCCTCACGATATTGGCCATCACGTGGGCTCGCAGGCTCCGAAACATCGTTTCAAATTACTTTATTCTGAACCTAGCAATGTCGGATCTTATGGTGGGCGTAACGCTTCCGTATCATTTGGCGTTTTACGTGGACAACACGTTACACCAGAACAAGTCGGTATGCATCTCGCGCTTCGTGATGTTCAGCATAGCGTGCGGCGGGAGCATATACAATCTCATAGTGATCGCCATAGACCGATATGTCGCTATCGTGCATCCATTGAGCTATAACGCATACGCGACCAAGAGACGCGTGGTGCTGATTATAGTCATTGCTTGGATATGTACTATGGCTGTGTCATCGATTCCGATATACTGGAATTGCTTCGACACTTCGGACAAGTGCGAGTTGGAATCGGTATTGCCGAGGTACTGCATTCGCTCGCTATCGATGAATTCTTTGACGATGTGTTATTTCACGTCGGTATTGTTACGTAATTGCCGTAAACATTAGTTATTCCTTCGATCGTTCAATCGGTCGGTTTGTTATCTCAATGCAGCTTCACGTGCGACTGGTGAGAAAAATAAATTATTATATTATTTTGGTAGATACTACATACTGGCTATACAGATGCCGGCATTTTTTCTCAGTTGGATAGCAATGTTTCTGCTATATTGGAAAATTTGGAGAGAGGCGCATATGCACGCGCGTCGTATGAACTTTGGGATCGTACCGAACATCGCTGAAAAAAACGATCGCAAAAGCGTACAGGTATAGTTTTAAATTCTGAAATGTGACAGAAATTGAAAGCAGCGATAAAGATAAAAATTTTACAAGCGATCAACGACAATAACGGTTTTTGATTTTCGGATTAGGTGGTGTTGCTGATCCTAGGCTGTTTTTCGATCTGCTGGTTCCCTTATTTCGTCGTGGCTTGCATGCGAACCTTTGGTCATAGATCAAACTCGATGGCGATATGGTACAGATCCACGTTCGCATTAGCCATCGCCAACAGCGGGATGAATCCCTTCATATACGCGTGGAAAAATGCCAACTTTCGCAAGGCTTTCCAAAAGATTTTACATTTTAAATCACCCAATGAAAATCTCAACTCGAGCTTCAAAATGTACTTGGAAACCCAACGTGGACTAAAAAGCCAGACAGATGTACAAGACAATCGCCATGCAAATGGGAGCACCAATTTAAACGGATATTCGTCTAATCCTCAAACCGATCTTACAGAGAATAGAACGGTAAACACAATTTTGTAAATTTTCCTATTAATGTTTAATGTTTAGTTAAAAATTATGTATAATAATATATAATAAAGTTATATGTAATAATATATAATTATATAATAGAAAAAAATGGTAAATTATTTTATTTTCTCTAAATTTGTGTGTGCATTATTGTTTATATTTGTCTTTAACAACTCTTTCTGCCCTCTTCCTCTTTAGAAACTAACTAAAGATATTAAAATAAAAAATCATCAAACGAAATGTGGCTATGAAGAATTGCAATCACAAAAGATATTTCTTTGTTGCAAAATTAAAATATTTCAAATGTGGTGCAAGTTCCAAAAGCAATTCAATTTTTAAGCATATTAAAATTTTAATCGTAATTAGACTTCTAAAAATTAAAATTATCTGTCACTTCTCCATTTTATCGAAATAAAAACTATCAGAAGACTTACCTCGACTCCGGTTACTCCTAAAGCCGTTTTGATATTTGGCGTCATCCGGAACGGCACCTTTTCCGGGACGCGCAGGGTTTTTCCTTTTTCGAAACAAACATTGTAATCGATGTGCACAACTTCGCCGGTATTAAGGTCGACGAGAACATTGTCCAAGTGCCTGTCGCCTAAACCTATGATGTAGCCAATAATGGACATCACTGCAACGGAATACGAGTAGTTCTTGGTAGCTTGCCACCAACTGCCGGCGTTGATGCTGTTGCACCAGATCTCTCTGCAATGTACATTGTGAAAAACGTAAAAAAAAAGACAAAAGAATATAAGGAAACGTAAAAAGAACTGAAATGAATCTTAAAAGATTCATTGGTCTGATTGAAAAGTATTATGACTATTTTTAGTAATTGTAACTAACTTGGCCAGCAAATCCTTCGGAGTCTCCCTCATTAGTTCCTCCAATACTTTTTTCAACACATGGATAGGCCACTCCTTCCGGTTCTCCAAGCCAATCCCGCACTCTTTCAGCAACGGCGTCAGTTTATTGTAAAACAACTCCGACGGTCGCATAATCGCCGAATTGCCGCCACCAGCCTTGCTGATCACGGCGGACTCACGTTGCTGCCATCGCTTGTAGAGTATAAACAGTGGCGTCACGCCATCGACCCACTGAATAAGACCGGATCTAGGACCCAGCGGGATCACTGAATAGTGCCGCGCTCTGTAAACCTTGGTATCGCTATTCTTCGACATCATGGTGTTACATATGCTCAGGAATTGCATTATTCTCTCGTCTAGATGCAGATCCTCTAGTCCCTTGAACAGGTACGTATAAACATGACCGTCGGACCCGTGGAACATCAGCTTCTTAGGTTTCGTCTTTGTCGGTAGAATCTGAACGTTATTGTCCACCGACATGATGGTGATGATTCTGTTATCAACGGCAGCGACGCCCGGCATGGCGATGCAAGTGTCCTTCAGGTTGGCCAGGATAGGACTGATGTCTGTCATTGACAGAGAATAAGCGGCACGTCGGTGCACGCGTTGCGCTAACTTGGTCTCTAAGTGTTTCAAGGCTAAACTGGCCACTTGGGGCTTTGCCGGATTCTTGGGATTGTTCAGTCGATTTATCACCTCCTCTATGGAAGCACCAAACTTTTCCTGAAAGGTTTTTTCATGCGGCGTCTCGGCTGGCACGGACGTCATAGCTAGCAGATTCTCCAGTATAAACGTGATCGGTTTCAAAATGATCCGATGCTTCTCCGCAATCAACTTATCCTTCTCTTCGGACGCGAGCCAGACATTGTCCTGCACCCGTTGAATCTCGATTTCTAGCTGTTCGAATCGTTTGGTAATTTCCGTGTGATGTTGGCACAACGTCGCCAACCACAATTCGTCCCACAGCAACGTGATTCGTCTGAGCTCCTTCACTAGCACCTTCACCTGAATCACCGAATCCTGAATGCGACTCGAGAGACAGTCGACCAATTGCGAGAAATAGGAATCCATAAAGCTCTCGTGTTCGTCGCTGTACATAGTTGCGTCCGCTGCCGTTTCCTCTTCGTCTTCCTCGTCTTCGCCTTCTTCTTCCATCTCCTGTTCTTCCTCTCCCCGCTCTTCCGCGACAGCGTTCAAGTCTACATCGTTTTGCGAATTGTCATTGTTCTCGGATTTCTCGTAAACAACCTTGTCATAAATCTTTTTCTGACCGGATACCGCACCTACCACAGCTGGGAACGTGATCAAATGTGGCGAATTCTCCGCCACTCGGCACAACAGCTCGGACACCTGAGTTCTCACGTACGCTTCGGGATGGCTGAGCCTTGAGAACAACTGCGGTATAATCTCCTTCCATGGCGCGGTCGGAGTTGTCGAGAGACCGGCCTCGAGCACGTTCTGCAACTCCAAAGCGTGCTTTACCACGAGTCGCAGCAGTCTCAACGTCGCTGTGATGGTGTCGCACTCGTTGCTGTCATTGTTAGCCAACTGCAAGTACTTGAAGTACGCGTTCGCTGAAAGCTCGTAATACGAGTAGATTCTCTTTTGCGCCTGTCGCCAGATGTCGACCAGCATGCCGAGATGTTCGTTGCCGGCGTGGCTCAGGACTGACACGTTCCTCAACTGGTTCTCTATCATGTCAGATGTGTTTATGTCATTTGTGTCGATATCGCCCTCGTCCTCGGGTATGGTCTTGTTCTGGCTCAATATAGAGAAAATGGTGTTGAGATCAGTCTCGGCAATGTCCATCGGTAGTAAGGACTGTATGTTTATCCGGTCAGTATCCGTCAATTGACCAGAGTTGGAATTATCCACGATCTTCCGGCCCCACTTGTAGCACCAAGCAGCGAAGCTGGACCAGGCGCGCGGCAGATCCGGACACTGATTCACGCCAAGCTGCATCAGTTTACCGATTATCATGTCCGACGTAGGAATGAGATCGATCGTCTCGCCAAACAGCTTATCCATCAAGCCGTCGTTGTGCACGGCTTCGAATCTGAGCAACTCCTCCAACTGAGGATTCTCGTTCACGTTTGTATCCTGCTGTATCCACTTACCTAGAGTAAGCAAGAGCTTGGTTCCCGTCTCTCGTAAGTCGGCGGACTGTTCACCGTTGACGATCGCTCGCGAGATTCCTAACGTGGTCGCGCAGCACATCCTCAAAGCCTCGCTCGTGTTCTCCATGTCGTACAGCAACTTGGACAATTCCCTGAACGCGCGCATACTACTCTTGGTCCATTTCACGTCAACAGGCCCATTCAGCATGTCGCTTGTGATCTCGGTAAAGGTACAAGCGGTCGGATTCTTCAGTCGGATTAGATCTTGCTCCGATTTCAAGTACTTGACCATCTCCCGTTTTGCTAAATTAAAGTTGCCTTCTTTCCTGGCTGTTCTGATAACGTGTAATCGTAGATTGTCCACTTCTGTGGAACTATTGTCGCACGCTTGATCCAGATACTCGGACCACCATAAGACCTGCGTTAAGATGTTCGAATTGATATTATTAATTTTATCAACCTTGTACAATTCAAAAACGTTCTTGTCCTTCTTGCCGCATGATAAATTCTTCAACCCCGTCGCGGAATACTGGAGCAGTATAGCGTCACTGAGATACTCCGACGGCACATTTCGCAATCCATCTTGCATAATTTTGGCCGCGACTTTTTGGCACTTCTCGACAAGGCTGTCGCACGACGACTCGTCGAACGAGTCATCGAATTCGTTAAGATGAATTCTTAGCGCAACGTTAGTCAAACTGTTGCTGCACGCAACCAACGTTTTTGCGCAACTCCAATTACTTTTCCTCTCCTCGTCCAATAGATTCCAATTTGACAACTCGTCCAAGGAGATCAACTCGCCCTCTGCGAACTTTTTCAGACACTCTGCCTGCTGCGGAACAATGTTCTCCGCGAGTTGCCTTTTCAAAACGGCGTAATTGTCTTGCATCAGCAACTCGGTCTCCCGTGATTTCCATTCCACTAATCCAGACCAGTCGCTGATCGCTTTGTAACAGTTGGAAAGTCTTTGCATGCAGAAGCCCAACACTTGATTGTCGCTCTCGAGTTTCGCGGTTCTGCTACTTTCGTCGTCATTTGTTTTAACGCGAGCTTGTTCATCGATGATTAACCTGTAGGCATCTGTTGCTGATTCGTAACGTCCGGCGGCTTCCTCCATCGCCGCTTTCAGCCACGGGAACTGTCTATCCTTGCCCTTGGTGTACACGTAGAGTCCCTGCAATGCTTCTGCTTCACCGAGCGCGACCATCGCCTGTGCCGTCCACAGTGTCGCTCTCTCGAACTCGATGCCCTGCGTATTATCGGCATTGCTCAAATCTTCCAGTAACCTCTGGCCATTTCGCAGCGCACTCGTCGCTAGACCTGAGTGCAACGAGACCACGCACAAAGCCAATCGTATGCGATTCAGCCATTCCTTGCACGTCGACTTGTTCGTATGGAAGAAGGTTCTGACCGGTTTTGACAGCGGCAAGAGTGCCATCGCGCAACCGTCAGCCGCATTGTGAATCATTCTCTCGAGATGTTCCAAGAACTCGACGAAAAGCCGCACTCGCGTGTGCTCATGTAAAATTCGATCTAATTCCTGCTTCTCCATCCTCACCACGTCCGCGTTGTGACACGAGATCTCGCGAGCCAGAATCTTTAGGGCACTCTCGATCGATGTAAACGTCTCCTGCGGCTTTCCCAAAGAGGTACGAAGCTTGTTGAGGACGCAGTGTTGCGCTGCCTCGAAACCGCTCCAGAAAAACAGGAACGAACAATTTGCCAGCGCTAAATCGTACATTCTTGCCGTAGTCCCATTCTCCGGTCTGCAGAAACAGAAATCATTTTATTACTGTATATTATTTCAAGAAAGAACGATCTCATAAACATAAAGAGTACTTACACAGCCGGCCAGCACAAAGTAAATATCTCCGACAATCCGGACGCATCAAGATAATGTTCCTGCAGTAGAAACGCCATGTACGTTTTGAAATGTTGCGCCAACAATTCCCCATTGTTGTTACCTCGCATATGCAGTCTTTGAGCGAGTATCAACGATTCTGTCGAGTAAGTCACGATTTCCCGTGCCTTCTGTAGCACAGCACGATTGACACGATATGAAATAAGAAAGAAATATCATATCCGTATTCGAACAAGTGTACGATTCAAGAAAAGATGGCACTTACCTTGGTGTCTGAGAATAAATACTGTTTGTTTAATTTTGATATAACAATATTAATGGGCATACACATTAGCAGTGCGCCATATTTTTCACGGATCGTTTTATTGCACGAGGTCAAATGCAACGTCGCTAGATCCACGATACTTGAGTAGATCTCTTGCTTCCATACCACATTCTTCGCGGTCATTAACATTTTGAAGAGATTGCACGCCGCACTCGCGATATCGTCATTGGTCGTGGCTCCGCAGTTAATTAAACTTGTAATGATACTCTGACACTCCTGAGTTACGCTCAAGATCCCGATATATTTCTCAGACTGTACGCAAATCTCTTGCAACCAGATGGACAAAAGAAGCAAGGTGCATGCGGGCGTATTCTTGTTGTACGTCTTTGCTATCAAATTGAGAATTATAGACAAATGGCCGCTGGCTGGTGACGTGGTTGGTACGTCCAAGGTCCCGGGAAACATATCCATCGGGCGACAAGTGGTGGTATCTGTTATCAAACTGGAGCTTGGAACGAAGTGATTGTACCTGTTAACAGTGCACACATACACAAAAATTAACGTTGAAATTTCATATTTGTCCGTTCAAAGAGAAATTAAGATTTAAATTTAACAAGATCTTACCTTGAACAATGCGCATAAAGCAAGTACAGAATATTATATTGCAGAAATGGACTCGCCCTCGACAGGGCGGTGTCATATGACTTTAACTTAACTGCGAGAAGTTCCAAGATGCTGGGCTTCAAAGCCCACATTCCGATAATCGAATTACTTGCGTTTGCTGAAAAGATGTGAGAGCGTTAATCGAGCTTGTCTTTAGTTATTTACATCGACAATATGTAGTTTGCTCACCTATGTCCGAAAGCGCACGTAGGATAAATATAACTACAATCTCAACGTCACTCTTTGTGTATTTTAAATCGTTCAACGGATTATCTATAACCAAAACGTCCATGTCGGGTAATATGAGCCTGTAAGCAATCTCCAAATCTGCTAGAATATAGCGATAAGATTCCTGCAATAACGGAATATTCTTTAGACTCAGCAGGCTGTGATATACCCCCAGACTCGCGTTTTGAATGGCAATAGAATTTCGGAATCTTAATTTTAGCAACATCGAATTCTTGCCGAGTAACGTGTGCACCAATTCCAATGGCAAATTCGCGGATACCTCCTTTATTATTTTTGATATAATGGTCAACATTGAAATAATAGTATTATCCCAAAAGATGTTGACTCTCTCTAATTGTAGATCGACAAATTTATAGAGAAGCTCGTGATTCTTTGCAACACGGCTCTGAAGATAACCGAGCAGCAAGAAGGCGCATTCATTCGCGACTACGATCAATTCTTCCTTTTCTTCCGACAAGTTTTCAATCTGTTTGACTTTCGGTTCCATTGATTGCAGTACGCTCATTAACAACTGTGCTTTCTCTTTGGATAAAGCACTTCCTTTGTCAGAAATCATTTTAGAATTCTTCTTATCATTTTTCTTATTTATAGCCAATGATTTCATCATCTTAATAAGATTTTCTTCGGTAATCTCGTCTTTACTGAAATGTTTGGAAAGCGTCTCGACATGTTTTTGCGACGAGCTCATGTTTCTTATGTATTTCGTCAAGGTTTCCGTATTATTAGATATTTCGGACCAAGTGTCAGCCTCTTCTTCCAATTCGATCGCTTTGACAACGGTCTTTAGCATCTTCGAGAGACAATTCGTTAGAAATGACCACTGCACGTTAGGAGATGCAAGATTTGGATTTAAGTGCTCGGCTATGCTCTTCGTTACTGTATTAAACACGGATATTAACGATGTGATTCGCAGGATACATTCCCTCGGTGTCGGGGATCTATCGTCACCGGATGAAGTACGACTGGATTTGGGCGAATTCAATTCCTCATCGTAGCTCTCCATATCCTCCAAGAACTGGCCTAGTAACGTCAGAGTAAACTGCAAATCCGCTATCCAGAACGAGCGCAATTTTTGCAAACATCGACTCGCGTAAACGACAACTGACTTTTGTTGCGTGGAATCGATGTGCCAACCCACAAGTATGTCCACGGTATTGTGAAAGTGGTTCGTAAACGTCTCTGGATAGGAATCTATGATGAGTAATATAGCGTCCACAGTCGCCACCAGTAAATCTGCTCTATCGACATTTTCTAATATTGATTGTAATTGGGACATCATCGGCTATAACGCGAACACGTTATGATTAACATCATTACGCTGAATGACAAAACCAAAAGTTAAAAGTTATCATTTTTAAATATAAATGTCATTATTTACCACAGAAAACTCCTTTAATTTAGATATCTCAGAATCCATTTTGAGCGTCTCGATAAGTGACTTCATTAATAGACATTTCACATCATCTTTATGTTCCAATGAATATTTGTTGAAAATCCAGTCCATATATCTAGAAACGCACAAGTTTTGTAATCTTTGTATCGTTAAATTACAAATAAGGGTAAGAATATAAAATATATTTTTCACATATTTTTCGCATCACTTGATTACTCATACCTTTTAAAATCTTGTTCTACCACATATCCAATTCGACCCAAACATTTTGCAACCTGTTGCTTTGCCTCTTGTCCAGGACCAGAGTGCAAAAAATCTAACAGATTTTCACAGATAGTCTCCAAGTTCCGTCGTATGTATCGTTGATTTTCAGGTGCGACGATACCCTCCTGCACTTGCTTGCAAAGCACCATAAGGTGATCATAATCATCTTCGCGGCACAATCGCCGTAAAAGCTTGGAAATTCTCGAGTCCTCTGAAACAAACAGGTTTTTTTTTAACATGCAAAATTCACCCAGAAGAGACATAAATGTAGAAATAACATTCGCAATATAATTATATACCATTACCATTTATTCTTTTATCGTCATAGTATTTGCCCTGCGCATTCTCATGATTTTTCAACGATTCTTGAAACTTGGGTCTAGATGTAGAGTGATAGCCGGACTCTGAATTTGATTCGCGATCATTGGGAGTCTTTTTAAAAGCCCTCCCACGTGTTCCACCCCTCGCACGATCTGCAGAGCTGCCACCGCGCGCCATTCGAAATTCATTTCTTGGAACACCACTGAGCCTGTCACATATATTTGATCAAATTATTGTTTTCAATTTAGCAGAAATATCATGAAGATATGAAAAATAGAAGAAGTCGGAGAAAAAAAGAAGAAAAAAGAAAGAATACCTTGGCTTGAATCTAGCAAAGCTGTGATCCGAAGAATAGTTGGAGTTTCGCTGACAAATGACCAGGGTGCGTGGTACATTAAGATCATTTATACTGTAATCACTTATCACGCCACTACCTTCTTTCTCTATTTCCCCTCCCTGATTTATAGACTCGTCTTGAGTCTCGGCGCACTTGGAACCACGTAGCCTCGTGCTAGTATTAGAGTTCCCACAGTTATTCATTACATTACTCTGCAAGTGGTCTGCATGACCCACACTTTATGAATGTATAACCTGTGGTTATCTAGGAGAGATCATTAATTATGCAGCTACCAAAGGGCACTGAAATTAGATAAAAATAGAAATTATTAATTAAAAGATTGGTGCAGAAAAAAATTATATAGTTTTTATCCAATGTACAATTCTTTCAAAGAATTATTCTCGTTACGTACAATAAGCATATACTATTTTATGTACTCGAATTAGTAAAATTAGTAAAATATATACATGCATTTCTTCTCAATCAAGAATATTTTTCCTATCGCATTTATCAATGCCTAAAAATACTGATGCACGTATGAGACACGTGTATCGAGTAAATCGCAAAGTGTTATGGTCTCCAAATATTCTCAACTATAAAGTCTACTATCTGATGTTTTGTTATAAAAAAAACAATTCACTGTTTCAAACACTGCTCCAAATGTTCCATATTTCTTACGCTAGTTGCCATTCCAGCTTTCATCACAAAATGCAACGAGTACTTTGTAAAGACTATCTAAAGGACTGTGACAAGGTAAATAATTTGTTGTGTCATTAACTTCAACTCTATCTCTCTCTTCCCCCTCTTCTCTCTCTCTCTCTCTCTCTCTCTCTCTCTCTCTCATAGCGATTGAGATCACGCGTGTTCGGTACCCAGCGTCTATTGTTAAATTTTCTAAAAGTCATGAATTCCATAAAACCACGTGGAGCACCGCTAGCCCAGTGACGGCAAATTTAAAGGATCGTTTTCCCATTGACCGTGCTCCCGACTACACGCATATTGACGCATTTTTCACGCAAGCAGCATCTGTTGCTGATAACGTTAACCTCCTCCTCCACCACCTCCTTGCCCCTGAAATTCTTAGCAAAGCGTTTAGGTTGACGAAAAATCACCTCTCACCGATCTTCGGCAAATCTCGCGTGAGTGAACATTCGGCTGTGGAGAATCCGAGGACGGCCGGCAAACGCGTCCGCTTCGTGTCGTCTCGCGAAGATACAAGGGCGAAAGTGCGGATTTAGAGGTTATGAGAGGACACATTCGGTGTTCACTGCCGTGGATTTTTGTCCTTCTCGGTCGTCGGTGTGCATGCGATCACACATGCACGTACGTACATATGTGTACACGCAACACACGCTTCTTCTAGAGAGTTTTCGTTTCCGCTGGAAAGTCAAGGTTTACTCTTTTTCAATCACCTCCGTTTTTCGTCTCGATTATCATCGATGATATCTCGTCTGATATTTTGTCTCGCTTAACCGTCGCGATTTCAACGAATTTCAAGTAGTCTGTGTATGTATTCCACGGCGTGCAAATGCAATTGGACGTTACCCGCGAGAGGTATGTAGGAATTTTTTCTTTCTCACTAACAATTTGAAGAAAAATGGCGGAGATGGTGTTGGTACCAACGAAAATCTCTAGGTAGTTCAAATTAAAACACTATAGAATAGAATATTAAAAGAATATAAAATTTATTACGGAGAAATAAAATCCATAAATATATTGGAATACTGGTTCAGTATTCTAATACATTTATGGATTTTACTGGTTCAGTACTGGCACTGAATATCGCAATGTAGTCTGTATCGTCGTGTCTTTTATTTGTATGGAATTAAGGTTTAGGTCTTTGCTTAGCAGGATTCGAATCTCTACTAAATGAGGATTTGAGTTTCAGCTAAGTAGAATTCGATTCTTTCTTCTTTAAAATCTGCATCGAAAAAAATGAACATATTAAATTAAATAATTCTTAATAGATCAATTCGTTTTGTGTTAATTTGATGTCTAATTATTTGATATAATAATGATGATTTCACTTAAAGACATTACATCCTCTTTTGGCTTTATTAAAATATATCTCTATTCCTTTTGTGCAATAAAATGTAAACTATGGTACAAAAGGGTATAACGTATCTTTCTTTCTCTCTAGAGATGAATTTACTTTGAATTTACATATGACAGCGACAAGAACAAAAGGCAATAATCTCTTTTCGACTTAGTCCAGAATCATACACTAGAAGTAAATTGTAACTACGCTTTGTATTCTGAACGCATTACAAAGTATTAGTGATGCGACGGCCGTCCTTTCTCGTTTTCCGGCTGTACGTCGGGAGTGTGCGGCCAAACCGTTGGTTTCTCAGGATTTATAGCATACTCCGGATAAGCGTCATGGAAATCTTCCATCGTCATTTCAGAGAATGGCAATAAATTCTTTACTCTTTCGATTTCCTTGTTGGAATCAACGATGCGTTCATTCGATTGTTTGATAAAATCTTCGATTTTAACAAGCTGTAACATATCCTTGATTTAGAAACAGTCTTAACATAAACATATCATTTTATAATTATAATATGACAATCTCATACTATTTCCTTTTCTTGCCCCTCAATTTCAGAGGTATATTTATCCGCTGGATACGGCACTTTAAAAGATTCATATTCCTTTTGGAATTTATCGACTAATCCAGGTACTGCGATATTTTTCTTATAGAACGCCCAATCGATTTTTGGGGCAGTTTCCGGATTGGCAGCCATTCTATGATAGAAAAATACAAAAATTCTATATTATTTACGATATTAATATATTGTAATATTAAAACATGTCATTTTTATATAAAGACGTTACTTGAATAAAATAATTCCATGAATATTTTGTAAAAGACTGACGTGACATCTTAATAGATATGGAGAATCGAATGAAGTTAGTGTGAGGTTATTCAGCAATTACAACAGAGCTTATGTGTAGGCAATTTTAATTATTCTCGGCAAATTTAGGAAGATCTTTCAATATTTTTTACAGCGTCTGCATATTTAACTTCAGAAATATCGAATTTTTATCGGAAATGATAAATTGTATATTATATAATGGCCTATATGCGAAGAATCCTGAGAGAGGTGAGGATCTTCACTGACCGTCGCAGGTGCTGATCGGATTTAGCTTTGAATGCGGCGAATGCAGCTTTTTCCGTCTCCGGAATCTTTTCGGCGAGCGCCGACCAATTAATCGCCTTGATCGCCCTGCGTGACATTTTCTCCGCACGTTCTACGGTTCACACCGATCTACACCGCCACACTGCTCCTACACTGCTGCACTGTCGTGAATGACGTGAATATCGGAGAGAAGGTAGCTGTGGAAATGCAGTGATGCCAAAATAAAAATATATCGATTTCGCGTATCGCGCGTATCGGACGATATATAATTGAATTATCGATGCATGTCTTTAGGATGAACGTAGAGAAGTAATTGCGAGTTAATTAAAATGAAAAACTTCCATAATCGAATTAATTGCGAAGTCTGATATAAAAAAAATTAATATTCGCAAATTTTTAAGTGGAAATAAGTATTCCATCTATACAAAGTATACAATTTTAAATTAATGACATAAATTTTTTATTTCTGTAGAAACGTCAAAAATACGTTTTTAAAATTAAGGTATAAAAACGTTTCTTATTTGGTGCTTTATGGTTATTAAACTTTATGTTACATCGAAGAAACGTAAATAAAACGAACATGTACTGTTGTTACTGTTATTATTTACTCCAATTGCTTTTTGACATTTAACAGCTCAACATAAATAATATTCCTATCAGCGTCATATATTTTTTATGTACGATTAGTAAATAAATTAAGAAATGCAATCTAATTTAATTCAGATTAAAACTTTATTTTTATAAAACTATCTGCAGTTATTAATAAAATGCAGTTTGAAAAATCAGTCAATCATTCAATTTATAATGATTTATATCGCTTACATATTGTCTACGTGAAAAAGATTCGTATAAACAAAAAGTAAACAATCCATGTAGTCGTAATTTCGAAATGTAGCTACACATAATCCTGATGGAATCCTCGAGCGCGATGAAAATCAAAGTTGATTCGATACATCGAAAGAGAGCGCGGAAATTCGGTTCGCAATCCCTTCGCGCCCAATCGCGGTGCGGCCGCATGGCATTACATGAAAACGTTCATTGAGACCGTCGAGATTTTTTTTCGGCACGCCGATAGGCAGAGCGGCGGCGGCGGAGTAATCGTAACGTCGGTCATAAAAGTCGGCGTCGAATCACGGCTGGCGGGGAGCGCGTTGCGCGTCGCCGTCGCCGTGCTCCGCGCGCGGCGGCGGCCGACGGGATCGATAAAATAGAATGGTCGGCTCCCCGCCCCGGGAGAGGAACGGAGAAGGAGAGCGGCGCGCGAGCGAGATGACAGGTTGGCGCGGGGGTAGGGCCAGAGAGAGAGAGAGTGGGTGGAGTGGGCGGCGGTGGCGGTGGCAGGCGGCGGTGAGCATAAAGAGGATAGGATAATATCGGTGCGCGTCCTCCCGCGGAGGTGTCCTTTCGCGGGCCCTCGTATCCGGATTCGTTCCGCATCGCAGCCTCTCACAGCCGCGCATCTAGTACGATGTAGTTATGCCGAAGAGGAGTACGCGGCATGTGAGGGAGTCGGGGAACACGAGAAGCGGCACCCAGCAGCAGCAACAGCAGCAGCAGCAGCAGCAACAACGACAGCAACAGCAGCAGAATCAACGACAACAACAGTCGCCGTCACCGCACCGGGCGGCGACGGCGACGGCGCCGTCGGCGAGACACTTTCGCAGCGTACACATCGGTGTGAAGAACAACAGGCGCTGGCTGTCGCTGAAGAAACGCCTGGGCCTGAGGAGCGACGAGGATGTCGTGGTGTACTTGCTGGACCTCGCCGAGTCCGGCACTGCCGCCACTAGGTACGTTGCGGGAGCATCGTCGCTGTCATCATCATCGTCGCAGGCGACGGCGACGGCGACGTCGCGCACGGGCCACCCGCAGCCACCCGACGAAGCCAGGCAAAGCCTAGCTGTCACGCGTTCGGCGTTTGGCGTTCGGTGCTTTTCCCCCCTACTCTCTCGCCGAACGCGTTTCGTCGAATCGCCATCTTGCGGGGGCGACGTACGGTCGGCGCGGAGGGCGGCGCGAAACCGATCGATACGGCCGCCTGCGGAAGGCGCACGTTTTGAAAGTCTCGCGGCTGAGTAAGCGAGTAGCTGGAATCCGAGGAGTTGAGATCTTCCGAACTTTATTCCTTTCACTTGGACCGTTTTTTTCGAGTAATGTGTTAAAATTCCGACCTTGGAACGAATCTTGATTATCCAATTTTTCATTTCCGATTTATATCCACTTCTAGTAGTGCAGATGAATTTTAATCTTGATTTAACTTAATTTTTAATCAATCACTTCAACTTTATGACCAAAAAGTGGGACTTGATTTATAATAAAATTCTAGCCACACATTCACATCTTAAAACACTTGTTATCGTTATTCTTGAAACTAAAGAAAGATGATAAGTAAATAAAACCGAGCTTAAATTAATTTATACGGGTAGAAACGGACATTACTCGTAATGAGATTGACATTTGACGTGATCCTGCAATTATACCGACTCTGAGAATATTTACAACAAAGAATGTGAAAAGTATTCAAAGAGGTGTAGACTCTAATATATTTGAATTTTCTGCTCACATAGGCAACAGGGTAAATGCAATGGGGCAGACAACTGGAAGGCGGATCAGAATCGGGACGAGGAAGCTGACAAGACTGAAAGCTCGGATAAGGAAGATGAAGAAGAAGAGGAGAAAAACATGGACAGTGCCAAGAAGGAGTCCACTCGCAAGAGTTCGAGGAAACAAGATCCCGCTTCGGACATGGTCGAGACGTCTTCCCCTCATACGATAAGCGAGAGCGTGTCAGAGGTGCTGGACGACGCGATCAAGTTGCACGTACGACGTAGTTCGAGGTCGAAGCATCACAAGAACAAGACGAAGCATCGCAAGGACAAGCGGAAGAAACGGCGACACTCGAAGAATGGCGCCGAGGACAGCGGTTCCGTCGGACTGGACAGATTCGAATGTGCCAGCGAGAGTGCACCAGACGCGCGAAACGCGACGGCGGAGAGCAGAGATTTGAGTAATCGCGAGACGACTGTAATCAATGAATTAAACGCTAAATTAAAATTAAACGTAGAGAGCTTCGGAGTCAATACGAAGGACGATATCGAATCCCCTACGACCAAGACTGATCACATAGATAGTGTAAGATTTCGAAACGATGTAAATAATACGACGACTAGCGACACCAGGTGCAAAGTTGAAGCGATCGGTGTGCCTGGTGACTCGACGAGAGATACCTTAGAGGATAATAGAATTTCCAAGTTGCATTTTGACGATACAACGGCGTCGCCTCTTCCGAAGCACTCGTACAATACCGAGGATTTGAACAAGGACGTAGAATATTTGTTGAATCCTATGCCCAATGCCGACCGCACGATCGAGGCGCATAACGAAACGGAGAGTGCTCCTGAGAAGGAGGACGAGGCCCATTATTCGACGCGTTGCGCGGAATCGCGCGAGTTGCGCGACGCGTCGAAAAACGGCGAGTCCAAGGATGTGGAGGATCGCAAACTGAAGAGGAGACGGAAACGTCCGCGTCACGATGCGCAGATCGAGGAGAATCCCGCGAAAGATCTCTCCGAGAATAACGCTGTGGACGAGACGACGGTGTTCAAGCACCGGCGAAAAAAGCACAAGCACACGAGCGAGCACAAAAGCAAAAAGCATCACGACGTACGAAAAGCGCCGCAGGACGGCATCGTTGTTCAAGAGGAAGCGCGAAACGCGTGTCCGCCGGAGACCGAGATGCTGTCCTCGGCAGCGGGAAAGAGCGCCGAGGGCGCCGAGAACGGCGACGACCCGGACGGCCCTGACGGCGCCGACGACGTCACGTCGGAGCCGCAAAGACTCGCGATCAAGATCAAGCTCTGCTGCCAGGAGTGCAACAGCCGTCACTTGCAGGACGCGTGTCCTTTGACGACGTCGCAGTACGCGATAGCCGACGCGATCTCTTACGAGAAATGGTTGAACAGGCACAACGATAACACCGAGATAATGAAGGCCGTCACGTCGGAGGATCCAATGTCGGAGGGTTACGGCAGATTGGCGTACGACGGCTTCGAGTCGGATGACGAGTCGTCAGCGTCCAGCGAGCAGTGCAAAACCAAGCCGAAGGTGCAGAGGGAAGAAAAACAACTGGTGGTAGAGACGGATCGGCCGCTGTACGCGAGGGATTCTCTGCCGGACTGTCTTGAATTGAAGATCACAAATACCGATCACGGTCTCGGCATCTATGCGAAGAACTCGATTCCGGTGTACGCCAAGTTTGGCCCGCTTGTCGGTGTATCGGTTAGAGAAATGGATATTCCGGATGATTTCTCTATGCGCCACATCTGGGAGGTACTATTGTCATTTTGATAATCTTGTCTCGTTATAACGCGTCGACCCACCATTCGCATTGCGAAAGCAATTTTTATTGAGGAAATTAATTTTTATCTTTGTCTTTTCAGATAGATAATAATGGGAAAAGTACATATATCAGTACAACAGATCCACTAAAGAGCAATTGGATTCGATATATTAGACCAGCTGAGACGAAGGAGAAGAGAAGCATCGCAGTGATCGTTAAGCATGGCCAACTGTATTTTGTCACAACTCAGAATTTTGTATCGGGGATGGAGCTCACTTATTGGGTAGAGTCGCAATCTTCCACGTGGACGAGAAAAAACAAAATTAATAAAACGAGTACGTGTGTATACATTCGATCAAATTAATAATTATCTCCCTAACAGAATCTTTTACGATTATTTGCATCCTTTTCAGATTGCGGAGGATGCAACCTTATTTTCGCACACTCGATATATTATCGATTGCATTGCTGCATCTTTCACGACATGAATTATAGTTTAACGATAAGAAAATATCATTGCAAGGTATTTTATATACTTGACTGTATTATATTTAAATGAAAAATTGACCGTTCTTTGACTTTAATGAATTATTCCGTTTCTTAGGTTTGCGGCGCTACAGTGCTCGGCAAGGATAATATCATGAAACACGCAGCGGAGTTGCACGAGGGTCGTGGCGCGTATCAGTGTCAATATTGTAAAAAGTTTTTCTTAAGGCTGAATTACTTAGAAATGCATCGAACCTATGGATGTTCACAGAATCCGCATCGGGCGCGACCGTTATGCGATTTCTGTGGCCGCAAATTTTGTCAGCCGCAAAAACTGAAAGTACACATCAAGCGGATGCACAGCGGTAATAACGCGCGATCAATTTGCAATGCGTCTGTCTTTGTTTTTATTATATTTACGCGCAATATGTTTCTGTGTAGATATGGCCGAGGTGCTTAGGGAATTTCAATGTAAATTATGTTTGAAACTCTTGGGTTCTCGCGCGGCTCTTCAGCGGCATATGAAGGAGGTTCATCATAAAGACGTTATTGCCGCGGCCACGTGCGATCGATGTGGGAAAATGTTTCAGAACAAAAGCAATTTGAAGATACATATGCTGACTCATAGTGGTGTGAAACCATTTAGGTAAGTTTTTTAACGGATATATTATTTTTCTCGTAATAAATGTGCCACTTACATGTATGGTTCTCTCTTTTTTACCAGGTGCAAAGAGAATAGCTGTAAGGCAGCTTTCACCACGAAACAGTGTCTACAGTTTCATTACAAGAAGGTGCACGGCCTTACAGAGGAGTTGATGCCCAAGATCGAGAGGTCCGTGGCGTACACTTTTGACGCGTACAGCGGTGGCCTCGTTGAGAATATGCCTTGTGGAAGAATCGTTCACTCCAGCAGAAGAAATTCACAAGTAAGCTATTACATATGAAGGATTTTTCATGACACGAATTATAGTTTAATGATAAGAACATTTCACTGCAAGGGATTTTATGTACCTATTATTATTAATATATAGTATTATTAATATATAGTTATATATATATTATAACTATATATAATATATAGTTATAATATAGTTGCATATAACATTTAGCAAAATTCCTATTCTTATTATATATTTTTTCAGCAGGACAATAGCAACAGTTTACCGTCTCTGGACGATTGCAGCTCGGAGAGCAGCTCGAAAGTCGAGGCATCGACACCCGTACCGGTATCAGTGTCAGCCGCAGTTCCAGCCCCGGTAACGGGACCGGTATCATTACCGACATCGGCATCGACCCCGACTCCGTCATCGGAATCAGCAACGGCATCTGCACCAATATCGATATCGATATCAGTATCAGTGTTGGCATCGGCATCAACGGCAGCGATGGCAAATTCTGCTCACAACGTTATCGTGGATTCATTACAAAGTGAGGCAAGTTCTGCGGTGAAATATAAGACGGAACAAGAACATCATGTTCCGACTCCGTCTACGCAAACCTTGTCTGGTGGGCTTGACGCGACGGCGATGGCGAATGAACAGACGGAGGTCGATCTATACGACACATCGAGGACGATGAGCAAGGGCAGCAAAAAGTGGCTGTCCGAATTCAATCCGCCGCCTACATCCGACATCGGTGTTCATTTGCCGGCGGTCTCGGCGTCCTCCGATATTTATGATTTTGAAGATGGCAGAAAGGATGGTGGTAGCGAGAAAACGCGCACTAGCAATTTGATGGAAAGTAATAAATTGCGATTGAATGTATATCGGAGTAGGACGGAAAGTGCGAACGCAAGTTTGCTGGTTGAAGCGGCTCTGGATGCCGCCGAGAGGGATATAGGAACAGTGTCTAGCCCGATCTTGGAAGACAACGATCGCGAGGCCAATCTCTACTCCATCTCGAGCCAACTGCAGTCACCGATACCGCACTCGCGGTCGCCGAATCATCTAGACTCTTATATCGTACAGCAAGAAGAAGAATTAATTTCGCCCGCACCGACTCCGGACGACCGGCACACTCCCCCTAGCCATTTACACGTGGATTATCATCTGCATCGACCGGTCGACTACATCAGCGTCTCGCGAACGCATAATATCGAACAGTATCTGCATCACGAGGAGCTGCCGCGCGTCTCTTCACCGAATTACATACACATGCAACAAGAAGACCTAGTGTCGCCGTCGGCCACGCCGAATCACCGCTACCAGGATATGCATCATCATCAGGTGCCGACAGATAATCTGTCGAGCGACGAGGGTGACTCGGTCGCGCAGAATCTTAGCCTATCCGTGAAGGAGAAGGCGTTGCAGCTGGATCTGTCGACGTCCTACAAGTACGACTCGCTCGAGCAAGATTTCACGCGGGAGAGATCTAACTTTGAGCCGTTGGTGCTCAACAGTGGTGAACTTCAAGGTTTAGACATGTCGGCCCGGGGTTTTCACCACAGTTTTGGCGCCCAGATGCAAAACACCCGCTACCATCACCATCACCTGTACGATATCGGTGAGCGACAAAGCGTGGATCTCAGCAGAACGGGCAGTTACTCTATGTCGCCACCCCCGCCTCCGCCACCTTATCCGCATAACGAGGTTGTGCGAGTGGTCAGCTTAGATCTCACCCCTGGCAGACACAGTGTCGATCTAAGTCTTTCCAGGTCGCATCATCTGCACGGATCCGGTACTCGTGTTATCACCAGTCCGCAGACTGTCGGCTCGACTACGACACACGTGGTACCGGACGCCGGCGAAGGTCGAATGTTGTCTCCACCTCCACCTCCCTTATCTGGATACAATCCCAGTTATCCCGTGAGTCCGGCCCCATACCATCCTCCGAGATCTGGTTACCATCATTATCCCGGTTATTATTGATCGTCATTGACCATGTCGGAGCGGTTTGTAGTCAATGTCTTGGCGATTTTTTTTATTATTAGATTTTATATTATTATATTTTTATTATTATTAGATATCTTTGAATCCCGGTTCTTTTATAATTACTTTTACTCTAAGGATGTTTTTTTTTTAAGTTTTTCATTAATTATTTAAACGTGCATTGTTTTACATTGTGCGACACGCTCGCATCGCAGGCGGGAACTGCCATTTTCATATATATGTTATAAAAAGTAGAACAAAGTTCTACTTTATTCTCGCGGTAAATTTAATATTTAAGTCGATAACGAAAATGTTGACGTGTGCGATTAAAAAGGTTAACGAAAAAAAATAAAGCTTTTCGACTTAAGGAGACAATGAAGAAATCAATAATATCGTACGACAGATGGTTTTAACGCTGTCATTTAATGCGATAAATGCACAAAAGTGTACACGGCATATTCAGAACGTTCAGAACAGATGTTATTTTTTTAAAAAAAATTAACACGAGATTTTACGGAAAAAAATCTATTCCAGAATGAGTAACAAGAAAAAGTGGACTATGAGTCAAACGCGATTAATGGTGCGTGAGTTAACGTTATGTAACATTTAATTGCTAATTAATACAAACAAAAAATCATACGTTTCGGCTTTCGGCCATTCTCAGCGACACAGTGATAGATAAATTAAATAATCTCAAGCTCTCCGACGAGTGTGTAAGGTGAGTGTTTAAAAATTGAACGTACAAAAATGTAATGTAATTTTCAAGAGAAAATACCCAAAAGCTTATGCTAATATTCATAGTTTGCAAAATATTCGAACTAGAAATAAAAGTTGGTAAATAATCGGCAAAAAAGTGAAATCACTCACCAAACCGAGTTCAGAGAACGTGAGATTAACTCGGGCAATTGAAGCTTCGGAAAGACATCAGATTCCAGAACGATCGAGTACGTATCGATAGATGGAAGTTTATTTATCCATAATTATATAGCTGTTAAATTATTTATCGTTTACCCTTTTTCAATAAGCTGTATGTGCAGAACGTGTATGATGCGTGATGAGTATATCGTTTATATGAATGAACGTTGGAGAGGATGGGAAGCAGAATTACGTCTGATCCAGTGCCACGTCCGTGATAATTAAGATTATTAAGAAGTTGTTACTTACCTCTTAGCTTATATTCTTCTATTTCGGACCTATACTCCACCGAGAGAAATACTCCATTTAACGTGGCTTTGGTGATATAATAACAGCATCTCAGAGTAGCATAATTCTTGTAAAAATTAAAGATTTAGAAATTAAATAAGAATTTTTCACAAAAAGAAACAAGGAGGAAAGATCTGAAAGGTGCCTGCTGAAAATATTTTAACAAATCGCGTAAATTAATTTAACGTTCTTTTAATCGCCAACAATAAAATCGTTTCGAAATATGTTTGTAAAGTGTGCGACTGAGATGTGTGTGCTCTGGGATGCTCTAATATGTATTTGTGAAATTATCAAGATGCCTAATGCGGTAGCTCTAAGTATATCTCTGCATGGTGATAACAGATCGTAACGTTTGTTTTTGTTCTAGTCATTATATATGAATTAGCGATGGGGGGGGGGACCTTAGCTATAAGTTATAAATATTTCAGGCGATCACGCGAATAGTTTGTCCAAATACATATATTTTGTTGCGAATGCAATTAAGAGAGTTTGTACGATTTTTTTTTTTTAAAACAATCTTGTGTTTTTCGCCCATCAATCTAGCTAGGAAGATTAGTGATATCAACGTATTCCATTATCAAAATAAAACGATACAAGCTCTATTTTATAAAGCTCGACTCAGTAATATTACGTTACATCATTAAACTTTAGATATTATTTACGCTTAAAAAACAGGCATGCGATAGCGACTGCGTTTCTGAAAAGAAAAAAAAAAGGAAGAAAGAAATGTGTGTGTGCGTGTGCGCAAACACGCGCACGCACACGCATACATATCGACGTGTTTCACGCAAATATGCGCAATTCATAAGCTCGCGTGCAAGCACGTTAATTTTCGTGTCGCTTCCAGATTTCTGGATACTCTCTCTAGCCATTTATCGAAACCAAAGATCTAAAAATATTGTAACTCTTGTGCCAAATTCGAAAGGCGCTCATTGTTATATATTATATTGTATACACACAACTTTTAGCGGAACGTAGCGATTAAAGATGGGGACAACATTGCCCCTGTCATTTTTGCCATACTTTTTCGTTGATTATTTAACTACGCTTCACTTTCGTGCACAAGCACGGAAAGTTTTTACGACTACTCTAAGGATGTTTTGTTAATCTCTTTTATGTAGTTTTGTTTTCCACGATGCTTCTCTGCCATTAAGGATAGTTACCAATCCAAATCTTCACTTCAATCGCGTCGACTTTTATTTAAATGTATTCGCGCTTACGTCTTCATTTCTTTTCACCATAGTTTGTACAATGTGCATAATGTAAGGACAACAAACGAGATACATCTATTAAGATATAAATATATATATTTGCGTGTACATGACAAAAAGAAAAATTCAAAAGAAATGTTTACGAGTACAAAATGTGGCACAGACTATATTTGTATCAGGTTTATCGACATTAATATTGTAAGTTATATTAATAGAATATGGCAATGATTAAGCAGAGAGATGTATTTTCTTTCATCCAAAATTATCCTTTTCACAGGAATAAAAAAAAAGCAAGTATCTGTACATTTTGGAGAAGGAGAAATCGGAAGAATCAATTGTTTTGCTGGGACTTGATTACAACGTATGTACTGCGGAATCAGGATTCGTATATAGAGGATAAAAAATAAACGGATAAAAAAATTGTGATCAGATTATTATATTTACAATATAAACGAGAAATATATGGATAAAGTAGGGGAGATATACTGCATTGATAATACAGCAATTTCCAATTAAAGTTTGCCAGATGTATCAGACAGAGGTCAGTTCGATTTAGTTTTCAGCTCTCTTTATTTTTCAAGACTTCAAAGATTCAGCGTCTTCCGGCAATGATGGGGGCGGAATACGCAGCCGGCAGGGCGGAATACGCGGCCGGCAGGGCGGAATATGCGGCGGGGTGAACAGAGTAAGCGGCGGGGTGAGCAGAATAAGCGGAGTAAGCCAGTGGTGCAGCTACGTATGGGGCGGCTATGGCATGATTGATAGCGTGCGCGTTGTAACTCGAGGCGTAGGTTCCGACTGTCAGAGCCGCAGGCACCGGAACCACTCCAGCATAGCAGACGGCCACGAGAGCGCCGATGAAAACCTTTAAATATACAAATTTTCGATTGTAGAAATTCTCTCTATTTTATTAAAATTTCGCATCAAATACGAATACGTAATTAATTGAAGAAATTTTCAAAGTTACTTTTATTTTATGTAAAAAGATTATGTATCTAGAAAATTACACGTGTATAAATAAAGGAAGAAATTTTTATATATGTTTAATTAAAAAATGTATATTTAACTATAAAATATTTTCTATATTCGATATTAGTAAGAAAGATATAATATAAATTGATTAAGAATTTACGTGTTATTTATTATGTCGAAAATTAAATTTCTCTTTCATTTATTGTAAATTATTATACAGGGCAGTAAAAAAGATATTAAGTACTTAGATTTCTAATAGAATAACAAAGGCCAAATTGTTGACTTGAGAACTTACAAAGATTTTGGTCATCATTTTAACTGCGGTACGTAAGTGATTGTCTCGCTGCGAAAACTGCGATGTCTATTCTCGATTACTCCGGTGTCTTTTATATACATCGTGCCTTCCCTTACGAGAACAAAGACTCTCCCACCGTGGCCACGATTTCTTGTACAACACACGCGGGGGCACATCCGGAATAATTTATTATGACCGGTCTCCGTTTCTGGATCGTGTCGTATTTTCATTATCACTCAAGTGATACGGATCTTGTTCTGAGAATAGCATATGTGACTCTTTCTCTCTTTTGATATACTATTCGTTTGCGAGAAGAATAATTAATCGATTTTGCGCATTTGTACACTAATATACAAATAATAATAATATACATAAATGCGCAAAATCGATAATTAATTATTCTGCTCACAAAATGGATAGACGAGCCGACACGTATGAGCCGATAACGCAAGTCTAATCCATCTGTCGTAATTGTGTTACCGTCATTGATCGCTTTTCTGATGCATGAAACCCGAATGTATAATCTGACTTTGAAATCCCAGTTTGAAAACATTTGCACCATTTTATCGAGTTACATTGAGCGGAAATGTAATCGGTGTGATGTATCCTCTTTATTCTCTTCTTAATTCTTTTGATTTTAAAAATTATTTATACTTAATTATTATTTTCTCGATTTAATACCTAACTGTTTCATATTTTTATGTCTTTCAGAGGTGTAACATTCGTTTATGTTTGTCGCTCTCTTTATTTTATTTTCTACGAAGAATCGTTACACAAGTATACGCGTGCGCGCAATGTAATTTCGTGATTTAAGATTTCAAAAGAATATATTTCAATAGTAAGTGAAATAGAACCGATATGTGAATACATAATTAAATAGAGAAATACTATTTTCAATTCGGACCGAATCTTGGTAATCTAATAATATTTCTGTGTGAATTTTGTAATTTCTTAAATTGCGCGTCGATTATTTGTCGGTCTTAAAACTATCTGCTCTTATTGGAACAATAAATCCACGTATTTGAATCAATAACCGACTTATCTTTTGATGCTAATAAGCATCATATTAAGATCAATACGAAGAATTTATTACGAGAAATCCCAGTCAAGATTCGAAATCTGAATTTCTCAACAACTTCTTTACGACGTCTTTAATCAATTCGACCATTGAAGCATGAGAATATATTTCATTCTACTTTTAAAGAGTTAGTTATACACGTCCTTGCCCAACGGATCTCCTTTTTTTTTCGCCGATCGGCACGCTTCTTTGTGAAGAGAGACCAAAGGGACAGCCCGGGAGCAACGCTCGAAGCCCTCGTGCCCTCGAACGGGCGCTTTATGCAAACGATCGCCCAGGATCTGTTTTTGCCGCGTCGTCATCGTGACGCGCGATCAGAAGCAGGATATACCTTCCAAGGTCGCGAGATTGCGATGTGGCTCGGCGAGATTCGAGTTTCCAACTATTGCCGCCGCTCGCTCGCGAGTAATCAGGCTGAAGGCTTTCGATGCACGCATCTACCTTCTTGCCCCGTTCGTACGCCGATTGTCGTCCGCGCGAGAAACTGGTACTTGAGAATCCCGGCAGGCGAATCCCTCCTGCCTAGCAGATATTTCTTCGACATCGACCGATGACATTCGCCGATGCTCGCTTTCGTTTCGGTATCCGCCCGACCGGTCACAGCTCTCTACGCACTTTCCTCGGCTACGTGAGCCACTTGCTGAAGAAGCTACGTTACGTAAATCGTCAGGGGGATTATCGGCGTGTGACCCAGAATGTCGCGCTAAAATCGCGACCAGATTCGCGATGACGACTTTGAGCGCGAATCGGAAATATCCCAAGTAGAACAGGAAGTCACGATATGTCAAAGTGACGTCAAAATGACGAGAATATAATTACAAAATTCCTTTCAATCAGAATTTGACCCTTAAAGAGCACACGCCCAGATAGGAAAGCATGCAGAAAAATTTTAGCCTCATTTTAATTTTAAAATATAATGTCTAATATATTGCGTAA
>VBVR01000404.1:1502-52217 GCA_011638315.1 Tetramorium parvispinum | reverse complement strand
CCCCTTCCCCCGCCAATTCAACTCTTGGAGTTGAGAATCTCACCTTTTGTCGTAGATTTAGCTGGCGCATTGGGACGTCCACTAGAAAGTTTCTATTTATACGGGCAAAATGAATTATAAGAAATGTATGATAGATTTGATAAACTAATGCTGTGTGTGTATACTTGATGTAAATTATTTATTTAGCATCGCAGTAGCTGGTAATTCCAATCCTGTGCTAAAGTTTTTACTTTTCTATGCTTTTAAATGGAGAATTTTTATATTAAAAGAGCTTTGTCAATAATGAAATAACTATATTTGCAATAATTTTTGCTGAACTTCTTAAAAAGCACAGTACATTATATTTATAATATTGGAGTATTTATCCATCAATTTTTTTATTTACATTTTTAAGAAGGATAAATAAAGAAATATTTAATTTTTTATTCTTTTGTTTTGTAATTTGTTATTCTTTCTAAAATAAATGCATATTATGGCATTATTGTTGATAAAAATAATACCATATTCCATAATATGCGTAAAGGAGTAACATTAAAATAAATACGGTGTAAAAATTCAATGTTAATCTTTAATGAAACTCCAGTTCGTGCAAATTTTATTTTACTTTAATATTATTAAAAAACGTGCTAACTGATAATATTTATTTTTTGAGTAGTTATTCAGATTATCAGTAGTAATAATTAATAATGTTATATAAAACAAATTATTTCTCAAATCAATTCTCTCGTATTTTGCTATACATATACGTAACAAAGTTAACTTGATTTGCTATTTTACTCATGATAGCCTTTAAGGATTAATAATAAAAAAAATAATTTGTGGTTAGTTAATTAATTTTTTTTCTAATTATATTTAGTTCGCGTTTTATACAAAATAAATTTTGATTTACGCAGAAATGTCGCGGAAGCAATTACGACATTTGCCCGAATGGTTCGTCAGTGCGCGTTCTCTTAAAATTACTGTCACTTTGGTGGCAATAAATATCTTAATTTGACGCAATACAGACACACTCAGTCTGCGTACTTCGTTCGTTATCGTTATGTAAGAAACGAATTCACGACAGACGGAGAATTCAGCGAAACAAGGTTAAAACTCGGAACGAAATGTTGTGCAAATTTGTTCCTAAGGGGCGGCTCTGTTGATGAAAAGAGCATCTCGAAAGCTCCGGGTGCGAAGTCTGGAATGTTTGATATTCTCCCGAATAATGATAACGAGTACTTTTGTGATTCCCATATGTCTCTTTTGGTGTTGTCATTTCGAGGTTTCTTCACGACAATGTTATTACGTTAAGCATGCTCTTCCAAGAACTATTTCACTCTCAGTAAATTACGATATTCTATCCTCGTCCGTTCGGCGTTGCATCCAGATTCGTAAAGATTATTGCCGTTTTATGCACTGAAATCTCACGGAATAGAGTGCAAACCGGCGCTCTTTTTGAACTTCCTGGACGCATAATGGCCACCGTCATATTTTACATTGTGAACCACGTACCTCGAGACTTGTGCTGGAATACGAGAATTTCCAGGCCGCTCGCGCAGGTGTATCCGCGAGTGATTCTCCGGGGAAGAGATTATCTCGAAAATTGGTTGTAACATAACTCGACTATGTTAATTGCATGTTAAAAATTTTAATCCCGTTACACGGGACTCTTCTCATATTATAGTTAATCACATTTCTATTTCTTTACAACATTCTGCACAACATTAAAATAATATTGTGCATTACAAGAAGTAATTGTTATTGCTTGTAATAAGAACATAACAATAAATATTAACCTACTCATTATTTTAATCTGATTTTTGGAATCGCATATGACTAACTGTAGTCTGCAATTAATATAGTGTTAAAAATTGCTAAGAAGAACGCATTATGATAGTTCTTTAGTTTTATTCATTTTTTTCTTTTACGATCGTATGAGCTTGAAGTGGTCTAATATGTTCGTTTGTGATCTTTGAGTCTCACGTAGGTCGTTCCTTGACTACTATACAGGCTATTATACGCGTAGAGGTGGCCTAAGTTCGAGGATTTGCACGTAATAAAAGCACTGTAGCTTTCTGCTCGTAATATGTTCCGGCACCTTAGGTTGATTAAGCGTCAGACAGGCTGGTGCGCGCCGGCAGGACCGTTGCTAAATGTCTCGCATCTGTCACCGGGCTTTACCACCACCGAACCAGCTGTCCTACACGCACTATACATACGTACGTAAGCACAGGTTTGTAGGACGGGAAAAGCAGAGAAAAACATACCGCCGGTCGTAGAGCCGGGAACGAAGCGCCACTCCTCCACTACATTCATGGCCATTCTTTAGAGCCTGGCCCAACCTACTCGTTCAGTCGGTATCCACGAAAATTTTCGCCTCCAATCTTGGTAGACGCCTCAATAAGATAATGTGCTTACAAATGAGAAGTGATCATGTTTTAAGATATTACATTCGTCGATTAAAAATAAATTATCCTGCAGAAAGGTTTTATCATGCTGTCTTCTCTCTAGTTAACGGACGACGCACACGGCAGAACCTTTTGCATAACTGCAGAACTTGCATTTATGAAAATTTTCTCTTTGTCCATGTAGATAATTGTTAAGTATGATGTAAAGCAACTTAAACTTAGTTAGCACTAGTATAAGCTAAAGAATTAGCGTAGACTAATGACGAGAATATCTTTGTAACGTGACTACAAGAAAGTATGTATTATTTATTTAGAAATGAATAGCGAGTTTTCTTTTTCAATTATGCTGAAGACTTTGCTTTGCTTTTGCTTCGTTAGAATATAATTAACGCTTATAATCCTTTTAACAATGATCAAAATGCACATAAATAAAAGTATATCTCAGCGCGCCATCGGTGTAGCATGATGAAATCAAAATGTTGTCTCTTCGAGACTTCTTTTTCTTGCACCAGATTGGATCGCGTGGTTCTTAGATGAAGTTCTTTTGTGAAATTCTGATTCTCTTTTTGTATAGACAGAGTTTGCTTGGCATGTACTTATCACGATAACATTTCTCCTGATCAAGAAGAAATAGAGGTATAAGAAAAGAAACTTCTTCTCACATTGGGACAATTTCCAACTTCGTGAATATTTGTCGCAAGCTGAGTCGTCAGAGGTAGAATTCCTATAGCAATTCCTGAAAAGTGAATACTCAGTATTTATCATCTTTCACTTTTCTGGGTTACGATTTTTCCTTCTCTATAAATTTGAGAGAGAGAGAGAGAGAGAGAGAGAGAAGAGTAAGAGAGGAAGAGAAAAAATAAAAAGAATTCTAGGACAATTTGGCATAAGGATTAATCGCCCGATTTAGCTCTAATTCCAAAAGTTAGGACAAGTTAGACGTAAAATATTTGCATCCTGGGATCAATACTTCACATACTTAGAAGATATGTGAGCTATTCGCGTCGTTTGTTTTTGCGTTAGAAAATTTGGATAGTTTCTGCTTCATCAGCTTCTCTGCATTTACAGTGTCATTACTCTTCTCTACAGTAACTATCATTTTTTTAGTGAGAAATAACTTTCGGGTTAGGCTATAGCTCTCCCTGAAGGATTATTTACTCTTGTTTTTCTTATTTTTACAACGTTTTATGCTGTTACTTCATCGAAAAATTGCGTATTCAAAATTTTTCATTTCGCAAAATTGATTGCTGAAGTTCATATTTTTAGGAACATGATGCAATTAGGTCATTGTTTGTCCGAATAGTACGAATTGTTCTCATATTTATCTCATATATAATAAAAATATTGAAAATATTATAAATATAAATCACAAATAAACCTGCCAATTTAAAAATATTACACGATATTAATAAATATACATATTGTTCAAGTATTTAAATACGCTTCTATTTGTTTTTATAACTTTTTAGTTGCATTTTTGTAGATTTATTAAAAAATACTAGACCACATACAAAACTAAATGGCATAGCCATACTTATTTAGCGCAATGTGCATTTTAGTCCACGATGCTTTTATAACAATTTATCATATAAATTGTTATATTCTATGATATATGTATAATTTTCCATCTGAACGGCGACACGTGTAAGCGGCGTGGCAGACTGGCGGCTTATGTATCGAAGCGTCTGTTAACAGTCCTCATAACTCCGATCCTCCCTCAGTGTGACCCGCGCGGCTAAATTACGCGTAAATGTACCGTATCCGTGCCCTCGTAATGTCACCTATGCACCGTCAAATCCACGGATCTAGTGACAGCTGAATCCGCTCCGGCGTAATGTTCTCTCCTATCGTCGCTTAGATGCAGGTGCGTGCATCATCCGCCCCTATACTGGTGCTCGTCGCCAAACGGAACGGCCCATATAGATCGGCCCGCGTACACATCGCCCAAGGAACGTTAATCAGGACGATTTCCCCCACAATTCTCTAATCCGCCGCGTTCAATCTCGGGACGAATGGACCGTGAGTTTGCAATACAATGCAAACAAGCGAAGCGTCTCTTGATTCGTGCAAGGTCCAAAATCGGAGCGCTCCCCCCGGTCTGTCGCGTATGTGCGCGTGACGTTTATGGGACGGTGACATCCTGCAGGAGGCATTACAACCGGTGGGCCAGTATCTCCATAGACTTGTCCGGTCATACCCGTAAGCTTCTAGCCGTGATCTTATATACGGGCCTGTATGTGTCCTCGGCAAGCCACGTCTCGCTGATATCCGAGCGATAAATTCTGCGTATCAGTGGCAGGACGACAGCGACCTGTCTCCAGGAATGACGGAGATATCTAGGAAAGGATTTCAGTGCAATATTACCGTCTTGTTTCGCCTGTCTGTAATCTAATACATTGGCAAGGATATTGATCGAACATTAAAAACAAGCGGGTTTCTTCAAGATGATAGCGCTTTATAATGTTCGCCTTGTCGTTGAGATATACTACTGTGGTAGTAGAAGGACGGGTGCTTTCACTTACAATTAGTGCCAGAGAACTATTATATCTCTGGTATTGCTGCTAGCCTGTTGTATTATTTGTGTCAACTCTCATACTATAATATGTATGTTTAATTACAAACAGTATATTGTTTGCCTCGGAGAGAACAAAATAAAACAATTAATTATCTTTTCTATCTTTTTGATTACTTAATCTGTTTATTACTATTTAAAATGTTTTGAAAGTGTTTTTATATACAGAGAAATTGCACTGCAGACAAATATACCAAAACTCGAAATATTAATTATGTTTTAAATGAGTTTAATTAAAAATGTAAAAAGGCGAGATTAGATTAGACTTTTCGATGATTTTTAACAAATTTATTATGAACAATTAAATTAAGCTTTAGTATAGAGCTACTTATTATTACATTTAGTTATATTTTCAGTAAAAAAACATGACAAATTATTCAGATAAGATTAATTTTTATACACTGTTGGTTATTAATTTAAAATGGATATTAATATTGATTTATGCTATAATATAAATTTTAGCTTAACAAGAAAGAAAGCGAGAGAGAGAGAGAGAGAGAGAAAGGGTAACGAATATAAGCATATAAGTTTGAATAGAAAATATCATTTACTGAGTCGCGTACTTTTGCTATGGTAAATGTTTGAGCTAAACTTCTACCTAACTAGAATTTTTACTTGAGTTGCAAAGTATAAATGTTCAAACGGTGCATAAATGTTCATTTACTTTGTCCCCGTTCGCATTTTTATCCATTAACTTCGTTGGCTTTATATATCGTGTTCTAAATTTCACTTGCGCCGCATGAAGAATGACAATGAAATTTGAATGAAAAATCACGTGTGCTGAACGAGTATAATACGCGTATTTGCACTCATGCGGTTTCAAATCGAATAACGACTGATATCAATGTCTTTCTGCCAAATCACTTTAATGTTCGTTTTTGTGAAAATGTAACAAATTTTCCCATTTACTCATGATGTGATTAATAGAAATAACAATCAACGGAAAGTGGACGTAAAATTAAACATTCGATTTCGTAAATCAACATATCGTTTTCTTTTTTTGACGTTAATGTAAACGCCATTGAAAAAAAGTATAAAATACAAAAATGTTGTCACATCTGAATTGAATTATTGATATACACTTACACGCGCGTCATTTTATTGCAAATAAAATTTTTTATGATTCTATATTTCTCTGATTGTTTATATGAAATGTTATGATCAACATCAAAGCATCAAAAAAACACACGATGAATGTTTCCTCGCTTTTTTATGTGCAAGACGGTTGTGAATTGATTTGTAACTGTTGTTAGGTGTATTCAAGATAAGGGGAGTAATTGCGCTCCTGATGAGATTTCTTTTCCGAAGCAAGGCGCATCTTGCGTCTAGTCGGTGCAATCAGGATATAAAAGGCCTCGATTGGGATTGGTTGGATTTAAGGATCATTAGTAGACGGCCACGTACTACACGTAGGTAGATGAGTAAGCTGATTGGATTTATCTGATCGGTGAATTGCCAGGGGGGGCTTTTCTCTCTAGCTCTCTCTCTCTCTCTCTCTCCCTCTCTCTTTCTGCTGCGCACTCTCCTCCATTTCCTATTCTTGCCCGTTTCTCTCTTCGCTCTTCCTCATCCAAGCAAACTTCTTTTTCTCGCTGTTCTGCTTCTGTCTGTCTCGCTGTTTCCTCTGCTCGAGATAAAAGTTGAATAATCCCGCTGAGCGTTTGTAATCCTGCTCTACCGATATAATCCGAGCTTTGGTTAATTTATTATTCGCAAAACTGTGCGCACTGCCCAGAATGAACACTTTGCGCTTCGAGTTCAGATTGACGGGCACACTATAAACGGATCGAAAAGTAACGATACTGCAGTTTTTACTTTCTCTCTGTTATGTGATTTAAAATAACTTGAAAAAATATAGGTATGTGTTAAAGGATTCCGTGTTACATGACTCCATCGTTGTCTTAAAAATTGTAGATTTACAAAAAGCATTATAAAAATATTTATATGCAATATTTGTAGTTCCAAAAAAAGACATTTAAAAATACATCGAGAAGGGACACGATAACGCGACATAAATCGGATATTGATAAAGAAGTCGACTTCGTGGTAACAGAAGAATAATCGCGTGATGTTGTAAGAAGTGAATAACAATGCATGCGGCACGCGATCGTGCCTGGCAACACACAGCATCGTTTTTTCCGTTAGTCGTTATTTTGTATGGTGATGCACTGTTTTTGTGTCGAACGCTGACTTGTTGGCGCACGACTGCGCGGCACGCGATTTTCCGACGTTATAGATGCTTACAACCGTGCACTCGAGCGGGCAATTATATTTTCGACGATCGATAAAATGATGGCGTCAGCGGGATGCTGATCAGCGCCAGATTGCTGTAAATGACGAACAGCCAGTTTTACTATTTTACGGGGTCGCACGCATGCCGGCCTTAATTGGATCATTTAATTGGATGTATAGTCGAGTTAAACCAAGCTGATTGATACACATAATCCATATATTTAGTGTTGAGATTAGAATTCCAGTGAAAAATAGTAGATGCGATTAAAACTTTACATACGTGACGCTTTTAAATTGACAGTTGATCATTTTATTATTGGAGAAACGCAAATAGCGGCATGTAATATTACGCTATACATATTCTATGCCTCCTTCCAACTCTCAATTAGATGACAGTTTAGATAGCCAGCGAACCTAAATTATCCACATCAAATATTCGGTCTGTTGATCTCAAAAGACGTTTTCGCTTCATGCTCCAAGACACTTAGGATGGACTTCCATACGGAAAAGACCTATCTGGCCAAATGAAGACTTCCTCTAAGGACGGTTATGGTACGGATGTTACGAGCTTAAGCACCTTCCTTCGACGGACGTTATCCGCTTTGTGAGGCAGAAGACTTAAAAATTCTAGTACCTTCATACCATCAGCAAGCGGCAAGTAGATGAAGAGAGAGGGGAGAAGAAGGAAAAGAAGAAATTCTTGACGACGAGCGGAGTACTAAAATTCACCAACTATCTTCGTGCCTCGAGGGTTGTTCCTTGATGTCCTTCGTGCGGCGTTAGTATCACGTCTTGCATCAGTCCTTTTCTCATATGGTAGGACGTCGTTTGTTTGATAACAGGATAAAACGAGATTTCCAAAGTGCTCGCATACATGCGCGAGAAGAAAGTATTCCATCATTTAAACATGTTAGAGAAAGTGAATCTTTATTGGGAAATGTCGCTATTTTCAATTCAAACGCGCATATCAGTCTTCATCAAGAAGATAATGAACGTTCCGCTTGTCTATTAACCTATCTTGTGGAAGAAGTAAAATTGAATCGAACAATTAACCGAGTTAGATAATGTCTATAAAAATAAACTTTTTGCGATATTCTCTCTCTTTACAAGTTTCGTATAGGATTAAAATTGTAATATCGTGATAATTTAAATGAATTTGTTGCTCGCTTTTACTTATTACTGCAATATTACACGGTTCTGCACATTAACGGAAGGTGTATTTAAAGCGAATTACGTATTTAAAGTTTCAGTTTCGGTATAAAATTCGATGACTATTTTTTACAGATGCACACGAATGCGAAGGTTATAGAAATCGTGATTGCACTTGATAAGCACCGATACTGCGTATTCCCGGGAGCATGCAGAAAAAGCATGCGATACATTAAATCGTAAATCTGCAGACAATAATTCTCCGCATGGTTGTATTTCCGTCGTCCCAATAAGTATCGTGACCGATATTTTAAATACATTTGCGATAACGCTTTAAACGCTGCAGGAAATGAAGGTTGCCAAATTCAGCTGCATATTGGATCTGTATGTACATATGTATCGGATCGCACACATGTAGGAATCGTGCCGAAACGTCAGTTTTCTCGAAATTAATGCGTTATCGGACTCGCGAATTGTTTCCAATTATGTTGATTACATTGGTTATTCATGTGTCTAAAGCTATTGTTTGACCAGTTTCAATCTTATCTGTTTGATAATCTAGTTCCTATGTTTCTATCTTGTCCCCTATGTACTCCTTGTCGACAGTATAGGAGCCATTGATTTTCAGGATGTTGGACATAGCTCTCGGTGGTAGCCCGCAAATAAACCTAATCACGAGTACAGTATCCTGAATTGTCAAGCCACTTTCCGTAGTGCTCGTACCGAGGCTAAAATCAGATTACTATCTCTATCAGCGAAGCGACATTCAACATTGATAATGATCGTAGATCATGAATAGTTTGACAGTTCTAATCATGAACGTCTTACGACATCGAGTAAATTTTAGATGCGACGCATACCATCTCATTTGTGTGGTTTATATCTTATGTGCTTGTCTTCATTTAACTATATACGATTATATCTATAATCATTTAGTTTCGATACGTAAAGAAAAAAGCATCATTTATTTATTTTGCTCTGATGGACAAAATAATCTTAATTTTCATGTTTGCAAATTAATTTGGAAGTCATACGGGAAAATTGCTGTAGCCCTTACACACATCTTAAGGAAATGTAAGCATGGATACAAGTACATCATTTACACGTTAAAGGATGATCTATGTACCGGAAGCGTCGCAAATTTCCTGTTTGCTTGTTCCCTAGAACAACATCTTCTCTCTCTCTCTCTCTCTCTCTCTCTCTCTCTCTCTCTCTCTTGGTGAGATCTTTACGCTTTGCCGTTGTAATGAGGGCGGATGAAGACAGCAGGACGGGTAGATTTAATTTCCTTCGGTCTCCTCACCTCTAGCATTCTCCTTTTCGTTCTCCTTCGCTTGCGCAGCGCTTAATTGTCCTTTCACTTGCTGGCAGTTTTCTTTTACAGATCTCAATGACATTCCGAACTTTTTGCTGCGTTTCTTTTTATCTCAGATAATCTTTAGAACTGTAATGTCTCGTCTCTATCGAGACAGAACATCATCCATTTTAGAGAAGTAACAATTATCGCTCTGTTTTCCAGTTACATTTACGATTATTGTCAGTTCTTAATTCGTTTTTCATTTAAGTATTTGTGCATTTTTTTTTAAGTATTTCTCATTGCAACTGGAGTTAGATATCAATGTAAAAACAGATAGATTATTTTTTAACATTTGACAAACAGATGACCCGGATCTGAAAGCAATATTTAATCGTAAATATTATAATTTATCCTCTTAAATCGTATACAGTGCTTCACGGTGAAAATCTTCGCATTTTCTTCTGTCCTCACCCTTCTTCTGTCACGCAAAAACTTCGCGAAGATATGTTCACTCCCAGATGACATACTCCATCAACGCGCTCGTATGCTTTCCCGCTCCGCTTTTTCCGCGTTGAATGGCGACGGGAATGGTGACGGAAGACGTCGCGCACCGGGATATTACTCGGCGAAGGAAAAAATCGAAGTTTCGATAGAGGGCTGGGATATGAGCCGGCGCGACTCTCGATCAGTGACTTGAACTATTTCTCGCCGCGTTTCTATAGAACGGAAAGAAGTTCGAGTTGCCGGACACGTGTTACCGACAAGACCTGCGAAACTCCACCCTCTTTAGCTTGGACTTCGATCGCGAGGTACGGGGATTTGCGACAAATGAAGAAACTTTTTTGTACCCGCAGACAGATAGATTCTTTTTGATCAACGACCTTATCGGTGTCTCTTCGAATGCTATGCATCTGATTAGATAAGATTCATCTTGTCGATGTCTTCTTTTTGAATCGAAAATATTACGGTTCAACTTCTTAACATTTTAACGGTCTGAAAACTACTGACCGAATATTTAAAAGCGCGTCGATGTTTGTGTTATCTTTCTCATGGTTTTGACACCACGCATTTTTTGATAACTCTTTGAACTAGTAGCTTCATGCGGTGGAAGATAGCAGGCTGTAAATTTTCACGTAACACGTGTTCCAAATATACGGTTTTTCGTTGAAATTTCGGTTCACTGGTTCTATCGAAATCGGGGACGCACATGCACGCATGTCAGCGCGCACGTTTTTCGCAGCTGCAAATATATTGACGAATACGAATGTGCTACGGTCTCTGCACCGCATTCGGACTAAAAACTAAATACATAATGCACCGGCGGAAGTGTATAAAGGCCATAATTAATGGAGGGACGCAGACAAACGAATATAATTACGAGAAAAAATTTTATATTTTATATTCTTCACATGTAATCTTTAATTATAATCCTCATTTTAAATCCACTTCTACATTTATATATTTTTAGTATTGCGATTAAGTAATGTGCGATTTTTTGAACCAACATTAAGAATTTACAATTAAAAAATAACTTTCAATTTTTATTTGTGTTAAGAGGATTCGCATCTCATAAATGTTTTTCCGTTAATTCAGTTAATGTATGTTTTATATACATATATGTTTATTGCATCCAGATTTATATTATATTTCAGTAATAGATATATCAAGTGCAATGAAGAGAGAAAGAGAGGAAGAACATGTTTTTGCCTTATAATATCTGTACCAAATTTACGGAGCACAGCGCAAGTTGCAGATTATTTCCCGTAAGATTAGATCCGAATTTCGCTACATTAATCGTATGCAAGGAAGAAAACAAAGCTATTATTGCAGTTTAAAATCTTTCTAAGTGTTTTTGATCACTATTACACACGCAAGCACGCACACATACACACCACGTACGTATATATGTACGTAGAATATATTTTCCTAGCGCGCAGCGGAAAAGCCGCGTGATCCAATTTCGCGATCGTAATCGTCATATTTTACACGCGCGCATCGCCCTCCATCTACAATAAACTTCGCAGTTCCGTGCTCGATACCGCGGTCAACAATATCCGCGCGCATTGGCCGAACTTCCCCGATCGACGGCGCCTGGCCGCATTCGTTCCGACTATGAGGAATCCGCATCGCCGTGATGCGGGGTCGTGCACCCTGCGAGTCGATCGTTGTTAGTATTTCCAGTCGTTCGAGAGAGCGAACGCGGGGAATCGCGTTCATCATTCCTCCGATGTTTGATCGGAGTACCGTGGAGAGCGGAGTTTGGGCTTATACGCTCTCAAATGTATTCGACTGGTGTCGACGTTGCATTAGCGCACGGTTACGCGAAATTGTTTGGCGAATTGCCGTCGTTATGATGAACCGCATGAAAAAGAGCGCGATCAGGCGCTCCGGAAACTCTCGTTTATATTTCAGTTGGTTGAATGGACCGAATTCCGGATTATTCCGAAACTACGGTGATGATGGTGGACAAGCCGTCATTCACGCCCCTGCTATTTCAACTTCCTCGTCGACGATTTGCCGCGTAACGTATTCGCGGTCTTGTCCCGCGTTAAACTTGTGTCAAAGCATTGCGATTTCGTCCTGGCAAGAAAGAATATTCGTTTTATATTCTGCGCATTCTCTCGTAGTGCACAATATTATGCTTAGTATTACATACCGTAATCTATCCCGGTATTACTTAGCCCTCATTATCATTCTCATCATAGCGCGGTTCATCCGTGACCTACGTAATGTTATAAGAGGCGCTGGTAACCATATTATTCTGGCATGCGTTCAAGTGGACGTTTTGGGGTTAAAGGTGAAATTGATCGTGGTTAGGTTAAGGCTGGTCAGGGCAAGGGACGTGGAATTACGATGTAACGCTGAAAGAGTTTTAGTGCCTTTGATCTGGCATCGAGCCCACAGGGATATACATAAAGATAATGGCGCCTGCTTTTTATAGCCGATTTTATATTTTTGCAAAAAGTTGTACGTTGTTCTTGCTTCGCATCCTTTCTTGATGCTGGGATAATTTCCCATGAGGTTTATTTTGAAAAAACTATGAATGCGCTATTTGTCCAATTTAAATCAAGAGCCGAATTGTATATCGCCGCGGATGCGTTAATGTTTTTCTTGAGGAAAGTGTCGTTATCGCCACACTGTTTGCTATCGCACACTTAGAGGATTAAAATTCTTTACAAACCTATTCGAATGAAACTTAGATCTTTTTAGAAGCTTCGCGGCTTTGTGAAGGTTTTCGTGGCTCATTTAATGTTTCTCGTAGTTTATAAAGAACAAGTAGCAGCATTAATTTACCGTTATTGGAAAAATGAAGTTGGAGATTTTTTAATTACGATCTTGTACCATTCCAAGTTTCAAAATACTTCTGACACTTTTATGAATGACATGAATTATTTACAGCTTTATATATGTGTGTTGTGCATTTTTCATAAATGGCGAAATACGTTCGTGCAATAAGCTTAAAAGCTTACTACCAATAATGGAAAATTTAATTGTCAATCCATCAAATATGAACGCAATTTCTTGGTGCTTTTGTAGCGTTCAATAACGAAGTCGCCAGAATTTCCTTCCGTTCGGTACAATTGTGCAGCTCATCAATCTCCTAACATTATTCCAAATGAGAGCAGCACTTCTAAAGTATTACTATCTACCTTGGTCAATAAACTTTCCTTTTGTTCAGTGTCTATAAACATGAAGGAGCAATGAAATTGCCGAGGGAATCTTACAATTTTGATAGAATCTCCCACGACTTGTGTTGACCCGCTACTTTCGCCTATGGAAATTTCAGTTAGAAAGAGAACCTTCTTAATGCAATAGATAGATTCCGGTTATACGTGATTCCTCCTCCTTTTGGGCTCTCAACTCTCAGCTCTTTCTCTCCCCTCTCTCTCCTGCCGCATCATTTCTCATACTGTTCCCCCTCCCCCTCTTCTAGTCCTTCTTCCTTCTTCTCTCATTCTTGCTATCTCCGTTGCAGTCGAGTTATCAGCAACTTTCCACTTTAACTAACAACAATTCAGTAAGCAAACAATTAAGCCTTGGCTCGTGGAAACTTCGTATGCTGTCAGGCTACGTTTGCCGGGTCGTGGCAGTATTACAGAAAGCTGCTACACGAAATTAAAGTATTAACGAGGCACGCCGTTCCCCGTGGAGCCCATTTCAAGCAAGATACTGCTAGTGCAACAACAAGTTTCGTGGCTCGAACGTCGTCCAGAATGTATCCGCTAGCCGGGCTGAATTCTTCATGAGGTCCGATGGCGTTGCAGATCCCAGGAAACCAGCCGTAAAGCTGTCTAGCAACGCATGGCTGATCTGCCTTTCGAATTGATAACGCTCTATCGAAATTTTTGATGTGACTCGAATGACAGATCGATGACTCGGGATTATTTCCATGTGGGATTGTAAAAAATAATTAGAGGGACATAATAACGTGGCGTTGCATCTAATGACGTGGAAACGGAGATAACGGGTTTGCAGATTGCGCGAACGGGATCCGTAATAAACTTACTTTCGTACTGCGAGGACTAATACGGAGAGTTGAATAATTTAAAGTCATTGAAGATGATTTCATGTGCGGCCGGGGCGGCCGGAATTACTGCATAATCAATGCCGGAGTTGCAGACGTTAGTGACGTATGAGTGTTACGGTATTAGCGTGAGTGCAGCCATTGGTTATGGATCAATTGCATTCGGGAAGGTCCGATCGGTGGTTACGGCCCTGTGCGGAAACTGCACAATCCTGCAATGATGCATCGGAACGCCGGTAATTTCCACGATGCGCCATCCGCCATTCCGCTCCGCATACTGACTAAAGTGTTCGGTCTGCAAGTCTGCTGGCTTTCGTCCGATCTGCTTGTTTCTGGATCGATCATTTCCCAACTCTGCGGCTCACGTGCGGGCCTATGTCTAATAGCGGCGCATATCACGCATAACCCTTCGTAGAGGATCCCATTTAACGCAGTGGTTCTCGAAACTTTCCCGACGCAAGCTCTAAAACTCATTTCTCCTATCGCGATCGCTTACGTACGTAATCCATTCATGGGAAAGCTGAAGAAGAGCATCGCCTAGTAGTTTACCTAGTCGCCGTGACGGCCATTAATCATTTCGCACGCAAATTACATTCATTCGCTGGTCGACGATGTGTCCGAGAGAGCCGGTGCTATATCTCATAAAGCTCTACACAAGCTCCCACGTCGGACTTCTGTCAATTTCACGATTTATCGCGTAGCCGCCACAAAGTAATTGAATAACATATTCGCGTTGCATAATGATAATATAACGGGAGCCGGAATTGCGCTGCGAGAGAATTACATTTCCCGTAAAACTGTTTATGCGCGCGAGGCACACAATAAGGATCGTATCTTCTCGGTGAGAGGCTTTTGCGGTAACTGCGATTACACAAACGCAAGGAGAAACGAGAGCGCAATAATTAAATGCGACTACAATTGAAGGTTCGTCGGGGTACCGCAATTTTTCGAGGAGACGCGCGCGAGATCTTCCCAACGGGATAAGATTTCGTGTACTCCGGGCGTTGTGCTTCGCGCAGAATTAATTAACAGAGGGTACGAATTTGCCTTTCCTCCATTTCGTCTCTCTTCCATCGCTTTCTCATTATTTGGCACGCACACAGTTCCTCCATCTGATTTTAACTTTTAACGGCAGAAATTGCATGACCTCACATTCGATCCTCATCCTGTTGGCAACAACCGTCTGAAGAACGAAAGATTAATTGAGCTTCTTTATCTCAACTGCCTTCTCAGCGAAACTTCGTAGTCGTGTTACTTTGCTTTATATCAGAGGTTCTCAACGTAGTCGATATTGAGACCGAAGAGAAAGAGAGCAAAAGAAAGAGAGAGAGAGTCGGCAGAACTGTCTAGAAAATGATAAACATCTAAACGTTGAAGGAAAGTCGATACGACGATATAATCTTAACAAGTTTGCGGAATATCGATTTAAAATGGAGAACCTCTTATTCTGCGTTGATTATTTTATGAAAAGATTAGAAGACACAAAACAGAAACAAGATTAAATAGGTATGAATTAAATATTTAGTCACTTCTTTATTTAAAGTCTGTCGCAAGTGTTTAACATTAATAATGTTAGAATGAATAATAGGAGAAACAGATTTACTCGTACAATGGACTCTAATGCATTCCGATATCGTTACGCTTTAGTTTCATTATGCTAGTGAATGCGACATAAAGTATTTCGTGGATTTCCTGGCAAGCGACGAACGGTCGCTAAAATCTATGTACATAACGTAGCCTGTTCATAATTAGCTCGCTTCGTTGCATTTTACGAGTGCGGTAACGTCACTTGATTATACGACCACTTAGAATATTAAACGGCAAAGCATGGTCGAACGCATTGTCGGGGCCAATAGCCGTTCAGCTCGTTTAACTCGCCCTGCGCGTCGCTTAAACCTTATTACGTGCGTGCATAAGCGATCGCGTATGCCTGTTAATAAATTTCTCTTCGCATGCCGTGAGTAGCTCGGAATCGGTATTTTCCTAACCGCGAGCTGCCGACGTAATTGCGCGGATAATAATCGACGCTCATGAGCCGGAAGAAAGGAGAGAAGGGAGTAAAGCTGCAGGGAATGTACTAGATCATGCTTGATATGCCACGATTAATTTATGATGCCCTGCTTCGCGAAGGTGTTTTCACGTAAAACAGGAGAACTTTGAAGCCGTCTACATGGACGAATTAAACAGCATCATAAATCGTCATTTGATATTCTTCGGCGTTCTCTATAACGTTCAGCAATTTAAATTATATCAAAATTTATCTTGATATAATATTGTTTAAAAAGAAACAGGGAGAAAGATAATATCAGATATCAATATTTAAATGTCAATTTTTACTATCTTTATCATTATATGTATGTTTTTAATATTGAATGAAGATTTGAGAGGAAATAAATGAAACGTATAGGCATATCTACATATGGGTATGTACACAAAAAGGGTATGATGAAACATTGAAACATTATATCGCGCGATATGTACAGCTCCGTTAACGTGGTTTCATGTTTAATAAGTTCAACGTTGTTTCATTTTATGCGGTTTGTCCGCGATGAAACTTCCAATCGGCGACAAACTGATCGTAACAAACAGTGTAAACTGCGAATGCGTTGGCGGCATTACAGATGTTTGACGATGTTCGGATATTATTGCTTTTTAAATGGTGCGTTTCAAAACAGATTCATCCTGCCATCGTTAAACGTATTGCAAATTTTGTTGTCATCGCGCAACATTCAAAACTGGTTTGATTATTACTGTCCCAAATTTAAATCGTCAACATGGTATTACGCATGCTGCCAGTCATTTTTGGTACCGCATTTTTGATGCTCGAATATTCAATGTTCGACAATCGACTGCGTTATTCAGAAATTAGTTCGTTTACGGCTCTCTCAGCAGTGAGGGAATACAATCGTACATGCGAATAGAGCGGAAAAAGGGATCAACTTACATTGAGATGCGTGGTGTTTCATTTCCAATCACGTGAAATCAACAAGCAATTGTAACGGGAATTAATTTCGAGTGCGAGAGACATGTTGCTTTTATTTGATTGAAAGAATAGAAACATTTTAATTTTATATTTTATTGACGTGTAATTACCTGATCGTCGAAATGGACCATATAATTTTTTTTTATATATCAAATTTCGATATATCACGTTGTGAGCAGACGGGGTGAAAATGGGTAATGGCGCGTCCTGCTGAAATCGCCAGTAATTTTTGTACAGTCAATTAAAAAACGGGACGACTGCGTGGGGTTAAAAATCTTGAAATTATGCGCTCTACCATGGTCGAAGTGAAAAACTGGCGCGATTCAACGCGGCGTGAAATTAAGTGGTTTCGCGGAGATTAATACCGGCCGATTACGGCTAAAAATACGTTCTCGAGCAGCGGCCGACATGGCCGTACGCCGCCGTTAGTAATTGTAACCTTTTTATTTTTTTTTTATTATGCAAATGCGGTGCTTGCGTGCGGATATCATCGGGCTTTCGCGATCGCGTGCAAATTTCTTGGTACAACGTATCGTCCACCGTTATTAGCAGCGCGGCTTATCAGAGCACGTATATGATTGTATAACGATTTCGACTTTTCAGAGCTTATTGCGCGCTGTGTACTTTCGTTTGTGGCTGATAACGGTCTGACGATCAATCACCATGGTAATGTTCTCGCGTACCGCCGTCATCCTTTTTTCCTTTGCGCGATGACTAATTCGCGCTACTCCGGCCGGGGTAGTAAAAAGGGCGGTTGCAACCTCCAGGGGTTGATACCCGATGCGAGTGCATCCGGCCGGTGGCGATGTATTATTCAACGGTTGCTTTTTTTTCATCCTTCAAGAAAGTAATGCCTATCGTAAAGTTGACTGATTACGAGACAAGGTAGGTGAAAACGCGCACCGAGAACGCGCCGATAAAGCTCGTGCAAAATAAGCAAAAAAAGAAGAAGATAATTCACATGTCCCAGTTTTATGCATTGCATAGGCACAGTTGTAATGTAGCGGTCTGACGTCGCAATTTTTTTTTTTAATTCTGCAACACGCTGCGCTCTTAGTAGTTATGGCACTTTTTTACATTTTATTTTTTTTCCAACCTATCCTCCCGTTTAGCGTTTTTTTCGCGTGTGATTTCTGATACGCGTACTGCACGTGTACAAATTTAATAAAAAAGCGTTGTTCATAAAAAGAAAAAATTATTAAATTACTTAAATATACGTACGAATTACATAAAGTACAAATTATTTTTTAAATTATTAGTAGATTACATTTAATTGGGAGTTAATTTGATACGTGAACTCAAAAATTAAATTGAAAAACTAATATTTTGAAAGGTTGCTTTCAAAAAGTTATTTCGCATGAAAATAGCTTCGTCTCGATAATGGAACAAATGATAGAAATAATCGATAGTGACGGGTTCTTTGACAGCGATTGCGGAATAAATTTTTCGTGTCGGTTACATTGTGGGAACCCTCTTTTGCATACTTTAATGTTTGTAACAACAATAATAAATTGCGGATGTAATTTTTATGCATTTGAACGACTATTGCAAAAATGGCGAAAAAAGAGACGAAACCTGTGAGAAAGGGAAGAAAGGTGAGACCTATGAAAATTGCTGCTCTAGTCGTCTCTGCTATACAGGATCTTCGCGAAACCAAAGGTTCTACATCCAAAAAGATTACAGGCTACATTAGTTACGCTTCGAGCATACCTGAGCAACGTATAAAACAACAAGTGAGCACAGTTAGAGTCTCATTTTTGAATGAAATTTCAACAATCGTTTTAATAGATGTAATTATATTCGTGCAATTATATTGGGTGTAACGTGCAGCACACATATATTATATATGCTTAATATACTCCGTAATGCTTACGATTTTAATTAGCTCGATGTTATAAATAGCTTAATTTTCACATCATGTCATCGTTTTAAGCAAAAAACGAAAGCGTTGATTGAAATCACCGACGGCAATCTTTTTTTTGTACTTTTTCTATTTTCACGTGTCAATCACTGTCGCAGGCATGCGTATGTAAAGGGCGTACGAGTGCCAAGTTCGTGTCAATTCTGCAAATCGTTCCGAATAACGATATTTTAATAGAAGAGAATTGAAAATTTGTCGCGGTAGCTTCCATTGTAAATGGAGAAATCGAAGATTGCGCAATCGAATCATTTCAAACTTCAACAATCGCACTCAATAGTTGATCTTTTGCATTGCGCTTTCGCATTCGCTTTATTCTGTGCCTCAGCTTAATTGTCGGAATTTCCGCGATATCTCAGGTGAACACAGCTTTAAGGCGAGGTGTGGAGTACGGTATTTTGCGAAGATACCGCGGTCACTATTATCTTCCCACTGGCGACGAGTGGGATCGCGCGAATCGCATCGCCGTGCGATTCGCAAGATTGTCGACGCCCTCGTCAGCGCTCGCTGGATCAAAAACCAATTCTTCCCGCAAGATGAAGAAGAATAAAGGACCCCGAGGAATTGATAATAGAACGCGAAAGAGTAAAAAAGTTCGGAAAACCCGCACCCCCGCTGTCTCAGCCAGTCCGAGTTTGACGGATGAAATTGCCGGTGACGTTGCGCCCGTGACTGAGTGAAATTATTTAGCAGGCTGTACAGACCCAGGAAAAGATTTTTCCCGTAATACGACCATTGAAGTCCCGTCTTTCGTCCTTCCTCGTCGTCCTACTACGTAATGTGTACAACGTTTGTAAATTGCTATTTCCATTGGCAATCAACTGACTGACATAAATTGGATATGATTGTTCTCGTATATAAATAGATTAATCTAAAATGTTGTACTATATTTTGCGTCGATGTATTGCTAAATGATAAGGTCTATCATAATATTTTACATTTAAGAGTGGTACACATTGGACGTAATGGGCACAAGCGTGACAGTTCGTTGCATCTACTTGCGTTCATAAATTATTAGAATTTAGATGATTTAACTAATCATATTTGGGACAGAGTTCCATTATACCTTACTGAGATTTTAATATCTTTTGTCAGAGTGGGATAGACGACAGTCTTAGGGGCGATCAATCGTGAAAGACGAATCAATCGTTTTCTATTACAACGGTATATCGATTTACCCGAGCTGACGTACCACCGCTTCCGCTCGTCCACGCTGTGGCAGAATTAAGTGAAATGAGGAACGAGGTTTTTTTCGTAAATTGCACCGGAGGCAAGACGACCATTTATAAAAGTTAGGAGCTTCTTACCCGGGCCGATAAACTTAATAGCTTCAGAAATTTACGGGGTTTGGCATGCTGAGGAGAAAATTTTGTGCGCCTCTGTTTTCTTACGATCGATTGCCCGCTACTTCTTCCTTGTTTTATTGGATACATCCGCGCCATTACGCCCGCGAAATAATTTTGTTCTCACTCCAGCTTGCATCTCTCTCTCTCTCTCTCTCTCTCTCTCTCTGCTCTATGTATACACGTCTTGTAGAGCAATATCTTCGATGGAACATATTTACGGCGCTGTGACGGTGGATTTAACGGCGGGTTGTGTAAGTTACGGTCCCTGTAACTATGCGAGAAAAAGCAATATAAGTCGTAAAAGGCGCGAATAATATTCATCGATGATAGAAACGCAGTAACGTAGTATCGATCGATGCAGCGTGTTGAATAGAAAATCTGGTAATTACGATCGATAACTTCGCACGTCGCAGTATGATGTTGCGCTCGCTATGGCTACCCGATAATGCTTGGATTAATTTGATGCCGGGATCGAATAGCCGCATAATTACGTTCGCGCAGAAAATGACGAAGCACATCGTTTGCTTGAAGAATCTCCTCATACTGCAGAAAGCTCGCCTATCATGCTTAATTGAACTTTATAAATAAAATTCCATACGTAAACCGGTATTGAAACGAGCTCTACAATCTAAATAGTTGGAAATGAGCGTCTAAGTTACAAAAGCCTAACATGCGTGATAAATTAGTCAGTCGAGCAATGTTAGGAATGCAATAAATAAAAGACGAAATAGTTACTTTCAAACTTCTTTTTGTCACCTTATTTTATTTGCGCGCGCGCATACACATTTCTGCACGAGTTTCCCTTTTTTTTCCGCGGAGTTCACGCGAGTTATATTGGTTTACTTGGAATTTCGGAAGCAAACTGGAATACAGTTGGTGTTTCGTGAATTTGTTTCGAGACGACTGGTCTGGAATTCCGTCGGGATCCGATTAAATTCCGTGAGAGAAATGGTTTTAGTCCCAACGGCCTATAATCTCGAAAGCATAGTCTAGCTATGAACAACGGGTATCATGGGACAATTCGAATCCGTTTAAATGATAATTTGAAAAGCTAGTTGGCACCTAAAGCTCTCGCTATATCGGTAGTGGCCCGTGTAACGCCCAAACTGAATAGGCAATGTCGGGCAAACTGAGGATCGTGCATGTATAACTCTTTGCCGACTAGTTTGCATATATACGCAACAAGTAATCTGTTATAAAAGTATTCTGCGCGTACAGAAATTGAAGTATATTATTTATATAATGCATTCAAAATAATTTAAACCGCATCCTCCTGTCATTTAACGCTATAAAGATATTAAAGCATTTTTGATGTTCAAATATGTTCCAAGTGAATACATTTGGCCATCGATAAATTCGAAATTTCGAGGTTTTATTGGTTAAAAGTAATTATGAGCGCGCAGAGTAGTTTGCGCGAGTGGAAACGGAATATCAATAATTCTATTAACATGCATTCCTTCTCAGAGCTCGATGGGGATACGAAGTTATTACCAAATTTCGCTTACGCGACGGTCACGGCGGGGAATGCGTGGCGATTGCGGTAACGTAGCCGAGAGAGATTGAGTTTTCCCGAGAGAGTGTGCGTGTCCGCGTGGAAAGCGATGGGGCTTTATCCTGTATACGCTATAATTGTAAGTTGCGCGACTCGGTCGTATCAAGGAGTCCGGGTGAATGCCGTTGGTTCGAATTCCGCCGAGCTTCGCGGTTCCGCAACTGCAATTGCGTGGCTCCTGTCGAGCAATACGATCCCGACTGACCCCTGCATAGCTACTGCTACTGCTTACGAGAGAGAGAGAGAAAGAGAGAGAGAGAAACGGAGGGAGAAAGAGAGAGAGAACGATGTCGTTCCTTTGCATTCGGGAAATCGGAGAATGGGACGAAAACAGTTGTGGCAAACTGCGAAGGAATCTGCAGTCTTGAAAGTGGCGAGCTATACTGGCGATTGCTCGAATTACTCGTTTTTCTCGGTAACATGTTTATTCTGGAATTGTTCACTGCTCTATGAAATACGAATTAAATTCTATTACGATATTACCAAACTTGTTCGAGTGTATAGTCAACCCAAAGTTATTGTTTAATAACTTCGGCACCAGCGTGTCTCAGCAATAATTTAATTATTTAATTATTTAATTATTAAGCGTCAATCTATGTTAGACGTGGATAACTTTGTTAAGTCTACATAAAACTGACTGAATAAGAAGATAGGAAAATATATTCCGCAGAGTATTTTACGCGGTACCGTCTTTTACGGCAAAATGCGTTTTAATGCCGTAAAGGATTGTCGCAACGTTAACGAGTAAATTCAACATCGCGGCATAAATTCTGTTGAACGATGTAATCGTGATAATCCACGCTATGCGCAAGGTAATCACGCAGAAGCTATGCGCAAGAGACATTTGTATCTCATTCTCATGGAGCTCGCGAAAGCTTACGGGACGTGATAGAAGGGAGCGGTATCAAAGCAAACTTTTGCGTCGACGATTCAGTTCAAATTCATTGTGCTCCGTTCGACATGTTTACGTGATAGTCATCCGTAAGCGGTAGATTGTTTGCACTGGTCATTGCATACGAACGAGATGCAACCGATGGATTCATAGCTTATGTGTCCAGACCGAAATAACCTGTCGCGCTTGATTACGAAAGCTCCTTTTTTTTTGTACACCAGCAAACTGTATTGAATTGAATTAATTGATAGTCCGTAAAATCTGTTTGCAAAGTGTATTGTTGGACGATTTTATTCAAATACGCTTTATGTAAATCAAATATTGAAATTTCTCGCGTCGATTCATTTTTATACACATTTGCTGATACGGCATAACATAATTAACAAATGAGGAGAGAAAAATATTTTAGTATATTTAATATTTGATTTAATTTTTATTAAATTATATACACATATAGTTTAAATCAGCAATTGTGCTACTTGAATTAAACACAATGTTGACCATTGGGAATCTTGTTGCGCGCAGAGACGCGTAAAACAATGGTCTCGTACGTCCGTATCTCACAAATATTTGCTGAATAAATTAGGATATTACAGCCGCAATGTACTTGACCACAAAACCGCGTGGGCCTTCGCTTCAATGGCTCGTTATATTCATAATTTAATTGAAGGATTAGTAATCTTAGACAATAGTTTTCAATTTATTTAATAAAAGTCTATTTATTGTTTAATTTCCAAAATTATTCTAATATTTTTAGATTGCTTTTAAATTGTATTTCATTTCTTACTTTTTTCAGATTTTTTCAAACATTTTATGTTTGATTTTATGTATTCTGAGATAATTGGAAAGGACTTGGAAATTATATTGACTGTATCGTTCAAACACTAGCTTTGTAAACTGCGGAAATGTTTTATTCGTGAATTATCGCGAGATTAGATTTTCGTATAAGCGGTAATGAACGCACAGTCGACGTAGCTCGCGCTGCTCACAATTTCCGCTTGAAGTCGTAAGAGGTATTAGTTCGAGTTATAGAGATGTTGGCGTCTTTGGAGTTGCAATTGCACGGCAGAAGCAACGTAATAACTTCTATTGCACGTGGGACACGATTGCCGTGTACTGTTGCGATGTCCGCAGGATAGAATGAAAGGGGACTTACTCTTGATTAGAAATGAATCAGTAGCTCGGCAACTGTAACCATAATTGCGCCAATTAATGATTTATCCATGACATACCCAGTGTCTTGTTACCTATTACGCTACCGAATGCACTAATGATTTTAATGGTTGATGTCATTTAAGAGAATACGCATAATTATTTCAAATTGGTAGCTTTAATATAGTTATCCTGTTCGTTAATTAATATTTGTATGCTAGAAGAAACATTAACTATAATTGAATTCTCGACAAACAAAATTCATAATAATATAATAACATTACATTTCAACAAATCTATACATATATACACTGAGAGAAAAGTCCGATCAAAAGGTAACGAACGGATATTACCGATCACTTTAATCGGAAAAAAAACCGATCAAGATGTCCGATCAAAAAATATCCGATCAAAGATGTCCGATCAAAAATATCCGATCTAAAATATCCGTTCGTTACTTTTTGGATCGGAAAGTCCGATTACATTATATCCGATCAATAGATCGAACTACTGATCGGTTTCTTCTTCAAGAACAGATTTTATGCGTTCACAGTATCACTTCGATACACAGTGGCACGTAATACACGATATACGTAATACGAGGCACGATACACGAGGCACCATACTTACACGAGGCACAATACTTACACCAACTTATACGAGGAACGAGACGCGAGACAATAGAGCTCGTGCACCCGTTCCGGCACACGCGCAACTACCAAATGCGCATGCGAATAATATTTCCGACATGTTTTAATCGGATATAGTACTGCATTAGATCGGATATTATTAGATCGGATCTTATCCGATCAAATGCAATGTCCGATCATATTGTATATCAATTTGAACGGATAAATAACTTGCGGCTCATTATCCGTTCATATTTAATCGGAAACTACATTTCATCGGATAAAATCAACTATTACTTCATCGGATAGTCTTAAATCTGTTCAAAATCGATCGGATAAGACGTTCGAACGGTTTTTTCCGATTAGAACTGCCGAATATTTTTCTCAGTGTACATATACCGTATGTATTATCTCATTGTGTTTCTATACCTATTCCTCTAATAATTTCATCCACAAATAATATAAGGGCCCAGGCTGAAAGGGTGTGGAAGTCCTGTCGTTTGACCATTACGATATGCGGGGTCTTGGAAGCGGCTCGTTGCATCCGCAATCGCGCGTATTAATCGATTCCCTCGGGAATACATCAAGCAGAAGACGGTTGGAGACCAAAGGGTCACTGTGCACCTCGTGTGCGAAACGAGCCTTTGGAGCAGTAAGCTGGCCAAACGGAATGCATGACGTTTCCACGATCCATGATGCCTTTTGTGGTACTACCTAACGTCAATGGCAATCCTCTATATGCATATACATATATTCAAATGCATACAGGCGGCAAAGCCATTTCTTTTCAACTTGCATCACATAATATCACTAAAGATGCCTGAAGGAGTTTAAGAAATATAATATTTGTATTGACAAATTGATGCAACAAACAAAAAATGATGCAAACGATATCAACGGATAAGACTTCTTACATGTGATGTTGTGAGAAGTACTTAAAAGGAGATTTCGTGTGAAAATATTTGGAACAATAGTCACAACGTGCTCTCGTTCAGAGACTTGAAATATTTTTATATTGCGTTCAAATTCTTCTATCGTGTACCGTCGTCGGTATATTATACTAATTTTTGTTTTAATACAAATATTACATTTACAAACATCATATTCACAGACATTTTCAGACATTTATAATATACGAGTGAAACGTTGAAAAAAATCAGACTTTTTTTGAGGATAAACTGCTGTGACAGTCGAACGATTATTTACTGAGATTTATTGGCGCTTCATTGTTCTTTTATGCAATTATACGCCACTGTTGCCGGTAAGTATCTGGAATAAGCATGAGATGCAAAGCGCTAATATAGAGCAAGTACGGCAAAGAGCAAAGGAAAACAGCGATAACAATGAAGTGTATTTTGGAACGCGCTCGTTCGCGCAATGAGAAATGCGCAAACGTGCGAAGCAGGTCGTAAAGTAAGGCGAGTAAACAGTAAAGCAAGACGTGCAAATATTCCGGAATATTCGGGAGGTTCCAAACCTCATTCCACCAGCGAGAGCTCTAGCACGATTAATGCAAGCTTCGATCGTCGCTGCGTTTAATTTACAATATTTGGATAATATTTCTTCGGTTCATTGGTGTAAATTATTTGAATGATTAGAATGTACTGTATACGTCGCGTATAACATAATCATTCTATTTCAAACAGAAACCGTACGAGCGTGTATTAGGCGAACATATTTCCACGTGTAATTTCATATCACGTGTGCGATGTAGAGATATCGGGTGAATTCTTGAAGTTCGCTATGGCAAATAATTTCATCGTTTTCAAGAGCATTACATGCTGTATGCAATCGTTCCGTAATATAGTTAGGCGAAGTGGCATTTGTGTTACTCGAGAGCGAACACTTTTAAGATATCAATACGAAGTAGTTGCTATACAGTGGCGTGATTGTGCAAACTACACAAATTACAATTAAGTGGATAGAGCACGCAATCTACGACTCAATATTTTCTCAATCTCTGTGTGTAAACAAGATAATCGAGACAAGTGTCAATAAAGAATGCATGGCTTCACTGTTACGTATATTGCCTCTTAGACGAACACGGATAGCTCGTGTTATCCTCGAAAACTATAACCGGTCTATCAAGTCTCGTAGCTTTTACTGTTACGAGCTTTATATAGCTTGTCTGCAGCGGAAGCCATTGTTCAGAAAATATTTTCCACCAGACAGACTGCTTACTTGTTGGCATTATTATTATGAGAGTTAAAACTTCTTATTGATACCGTTGTCCTTCTTATTGCTACAACAAATGCATGTTTAATGCGCGAGCGATAGCGGATACATTTCATTGCATTTATGATGCATGTTGAAAAATTTTGCTCGCATAAATGTTTAAACGATTTGACAGTTTTACGAAGCGGCGAATGGCTTCGTCGAATTCACTGAACAAGCATTGCATATTTTATAGAATGTTATCACGTACAGGATACGTTTACTTTTGTCCATTTCTATATTTATTTACTCGCGATTTGCTTCATATTCGTTTAATATTCTTAAATACACTTAACGTAAAATTAATTATTTTTTTTTCTTCTCAGCCAAAAGTATCGTAAGTTACATTTCGGAATTTTGATAATACATATCTCGTCTGTGTTCTCTTACTGTCGCTGCATATCGCCCGTATTTCGGTCATTTATTTTCGATAGCTCTTGCTTTTTCTTCCCTTTCCAACGCGAGACGGTCGACCGAAATTAAAACGTTCCAGAATAATGAAGTTAAGGTCTCGGCACATTTCCGCATTTCCTCTTTAGTCCGCCGGGAGGAAGCTCGCTGGAGGACAAAGACAGTGTCGCGGCGAAACGGAGAAAAATAAAGCCGGAGGTAGAAAAAGGTGGAGGAGCAGGCACGTCCTTTCGACCCAAACCACCTTCATCTCCCCGCTGCACCAACCGCCAATGGCCACGTTCCGCCCTGAACACTGGTTAGCACTGTCACTGTGCGTCCCTTTCTCTCTCCCCGCCAACAACCACACGCGAACGCGTAGGTGATCATGGATCTGCACATACATACCTAGATAAAATGGCGTATATTCACTAAAAGGGTACGAACACAGAATACGTGGGAGCACAATGCGTGCTCGTTGAGGATGGTATAGTGAGTAAATGGATCTGGTCGAAGAGACATTCTCCGTACATATACAGGATACAGTACAAATCGGAGCTTGCATATACGTTGCCCTTGGAAGAGTTGAAATTGTTTTATCTTTTCGAGATAACTTGGTTGTGAAAAAACTTTAGCGGAAATACTAAAGAGAAGCTAAATTATTTTCTTGTCTCTTAGATTTGGAACGTGGAAAAGACACGTCGATTTAGAATCTTCGTTGTATGTAAAATTCCATACGATGCAGATTCAGATTTTGCAGATCTTAAATATATAGTACTTACGTTTTGTCGTATAAACGTATAATTTTCCTGATAAATTTGTTCGGAACGATGTGTCGCAAACACATGTGAGAAAGCATTTAAGAAAAAAAGGGAGGAAAACAACGCGTTCGATTACGGCACATCGTAATATATAGTTCCACGCTCGCACACAGGAAGGCACCCGCCTCCTAAATTCTCTTAAGCCTGTTGAGTGAAAAAGGGAAGACCGAGGAAGAACTCTCTGATTTGATAATACCCTGTGGATTTCGCGGTGGGTTTGGTGCACGATGTTTCTTCGTGATTTATTCTGCGATCACGTGTATGGTGAGCAAATGAATTTTTATGAACCATCGGTCAGAGTGTTCCCACAAAGATTTAAACGGTTGAATCGGTAGAAAAACATTGGTTCGTATTCATGCAAAATCAACGCTAAATATTGCTCTCCGCTTCTGGATTTTATCTATCTTGTGGACATTGAAAATACGGACGACTGCTTTTATTTCATTTTGGTTCAATGATTTGATTTAAGTTCTTCTCTGGATCCATTTGGAAACCTGCCTGATGTTCAGAATTAAATATTAATAACGTTTAAATATTTTAACAAGAAATTTTAGAAGCTTTATTTCTTTAACAGAGATACTTTCTGACAGTTTTATTAAAAATTAATGTTTAAATCTGAAGTTTTGTAGAGAAGTTAACTATCTCGATTTTTTTATACGTTAACTGTTCATAAATTTAAGAGTCTCGCAAAGTACTGAAATATGTCTGCGCAGAATTTTATGCCAAGCTTATAAAAAATGATAAAAAATAGGTTATTCGTGAGTGATCTCGTAATTTTATATCTAGCTTAATCTATTAAATATCAATATGTCACAAACAACCCCTCCCCAATTTATACACACTCTAGCGATACAATAAAACATGTTGGTAAAAATTCAAAATAATATAATCGTGGAATGATAAACAATACCAATAACATATTATACGCAATTTTTTAGGCAAGAAATTATAACATTTTCGTAAATGATATCAGGCAAAAAATTAGATTTAATTAAAATATGTAAAATTATATCAGAGAGGAAAGAGAAAGGAGAAATACAGAAAATATTAAAAGTACCTATAGACATATAAAACAAATAATTCAACAAATAATAGCACCTATATTTCACATACTACGGACGACAGAAAAATAGTAAACGAAAATAAGAGATGATAAATGTGAAGCTTCAGGAACGTAGCTATCTTTACCTTAAACCGCAATATTTCGCGAAATAGAAATGCAGAAAAAAATGGTAAAATAGTACGCCATAAAAAGTAAAATAAATTCAATGGATACGCGTTTTGGTGTTTCATATATATATGCTGATAGTATGATGCCAGAAGTTAGATAAATTACGTCTTTCAAAAATGCAGCGTTCTCGTATGCATTATGTAATATTTTATTGATATCTTTCCGTCACGACTTTGCATCGCGATGCAAAATTGAATTTTTGAAACATGCTGTACATACATTTGCAGACTATAGATTTACTTGCATGTGTTAAATGAACAGAACAACATTGCTTATCCTCTGTTATAATTTCGTTCATTATTTCGTTCATGTGACGATGTAAGTAAACATCGATTTCTATGCAGTACATAAAAGATAGGCCGAGGCGATGGCCTCTCTGGAAGAGCTGTAGTTAGCAATATAACTTCTCCGAAAACGAGTGTGTCGCTTCCCGTGGCGAGTCGCATTCGTCAGTCGTTGCTTCCGCTCGCTCCATTTTTCGTTCGGTCTTCGTCGCCTGGCCTGAAAACGGTCCTCTTCCTCCGTCGGGATGTAATAACTCTACATTTCCCCGGCCCGACGACGTCTCACCGCGACAAATAAAACACGCCGCTACTCGACCGAACAAATCGACTTTCCGTCCTTGCTCATCTATTAGAGCAAGATCGATGACCAAGTATAGATCGGAGCTCGAGACTTCTGAAACCGGTAGTAGTCGTTGGCTGGTAATGTGGGACACTGACGCTTGCTTCTTGTCCAAGTTTTATTAATCTTTTATATTTCTGGACATTCCATAATAACATATGTGTGCGCGTATGTGTATGCTTGTGTGGAAAAAAAGATTGTACTTTAAATAAATGGTTCTTGCGATTTAAGTTTCGAACATTTAAGACAGACAAAATAGTTCTTCTTTGTTGTTATTTAAATATGAATTTATAAATATATATTTATCTAACACATATAAGTATACATATAGGTATGTATATATTTGTAGGGAGATAAAAGTATATTTTAAGTAACATTTACGTCAACATTTATAGATTTTTCAATGAATTGTATGAAAATAATTGGCCGCTAATGAATGCACTCTTAGAACATGATTGCTCTGTTTGACCTATTTTCGCATTTCGATGATACTTGAAATATTGGAGTACGTTGTTACATAAGCTGAAATTGGAAAACCTTTATAGTGCTCTACTATTTACAAATAGTTGTTTGTTTTACACTACGCTATTTTTATTTTTTTTAAATCGTTTCCATGTTACAAGTGCAATCTCTCTCTCTTCTCTTTCGCTAATAAACAAATTATCGATAAATTAAATTCTCGTGTAACAACAAATCGTTACGTACAAATCGTTGCTTGGCAGCGTTATCTTCCGTTTCTTACTAAATTTTATTATCCATTGTCTCGATGTTTAAAATTAATCTTCAGCGAACCGTTCCGAATTTTTATTCCTTCATTTCACTTGGCACGTGTCTGTCGTAGCGGAGGTACAGCGGCAAAGAGAAGTCGAAAGATAAGAAAGAAAAATGCTCACGCAGTCGGCACGGGCGGACCCTTGCGAAATCTGCTGTGTCAGGAGAATTGCTGCAGGAGTGCGGGGCCCTACCGATCTTCGCACGCGAATATTCCACGATAAAATATTCTTAACTGGTCGCGCGGTCGTATTTGAGCGAAGGGCGGTGCCGGTTGGCAGATACCTTGGTGCGCACCCCTCATTTTCCTTTCCTACTGACATAGCGATTCTTATCTCATCGTCCTCCCGATCTCATGATACCCTGCCAGATACGGGAACGAGCGGAGAGATTCAATTATTGCTCTGAGACCCAATCCTTTAAACGCTCTCCGAGCCACTTTCGAGATAACTCGTTCCGATATTATTTCCTTTATTCGAGAAAGCGATTGTCACAGGATCTTCTTCATACTTTCTTCTTGCATCTTTGAATGTTCTGAAAATTGAGGAAATATAATTACTGTATGTATGCTGATTCAATATCTCATAGCGACGTGTATAATTTTACGCAGTGGTAATCTCTAAAAGAATCAAAATGCTGAAAATTAATTACTCTTATGTAAAATTTGCACAAGCTGTTGTAACGTTCTCTAAATTGTTATAGCCAGCTCGAGTTATTATAGTTTAATCGGCTAAAAGGTAGATGCGTCTGCTATGTTAAGACGCAGAATTCGCTGTAGTTTCCGCAGTTTAGGCAGTTAAAGTGCCGGGATTTGTAGTTGCAAGGGGTGACAAGGGGATATAATAGAAAGTCACGTATGTGGCATTCGTCAACGACCCAAATAAACCACACAGTACTCTGTCTTCTCTCGTCCGAATCGTTCACGCCTTATTAACTTCCGTTCTGCTTCGATCTCTGTCGAATATTCGTAAAAATTACGAGATTAATTTCCTACTATTAGGCAGCTACGAGACTATTGCTCTATATGATTGTATAGAAATGTAAAGCTACTTTAATTAATCATTTTTGTAACAATTAATCATTTTGTAAGAATTGTATAAAACTAACAAAGCGAGTGAAGCAATATTGCATATTAAAAGTTAGAAACTGGAATGTTAGAATACAGAAAAAGTAATGAAAAAGAAATTTTCTTCGTCCGTTACACAACATCTTTGTTTCTTCTTTCCAGCTTTCACGAAACGGAATAAATATCCATCATAATTCTGACTTGGTACTTCGACTTGTAGTTACAGTTCTCGTGCAAGCGAGAATTTGTACGAGCCTCTAAGCGTCTCTTAATCGTCCTTCAGAGGAAAATACCCATAAACGACCATCCATCACATCGCACGCATCTAAAACGCGTCAAATTCCCATTTTCAGAGTGCATCGAGATGCGTTCTCGTGGGTACGTGTAGCGAGACGTAGCGCATACGTCCCAGAATTATCCCGCCAAATTCCGACCGCGTCAGTAACGTAGCATTATCGCGTCGCTGGAAAGTCGGCGCGAGCTATCGGGGATGACAAATCTCGTAGCTCGCGGGAACGAACGGGAGTACATTTCGGATGTCCGTTTATGCAAATTGCCACTTACGAGGAGAAGACGTTTACGGTCTTCCCGCTGTGAAATAAAGCGCACAACAAGGCCCCAACATGGCATGAGCTCGCTTGGATACGCGCCTGAAAGATACATTATTGAAGTACGTACGTGTATATTGGGTATTTCCGTAATATCTTATGCAAATGGAGAAACTCTCTCAGAGCATTCCATAACTGATATTTTCACGATTTAAGTTTGTAAACTGTGAATTATTAAAAAATTGGATCATAGCGGGCTTCAGTGCATACAAAATGAATTCATTTGCGATTCAGCGTATGCGATTCAGATTTGGTCCCATTAGCAATTTATTATCTCCGTTCCACTTATATCTATGTAAAAATCGGAATTAATATTTCCATTATATTTTATAACGGTTTTACGTTTTAATTGTTGTGCGATTCCTCGAACAGAACATTTTGTCATCTGTGAATCAGCTCGCATATATTGTATAGAATCTTGTAGAAACAAGGGCGATAAATGGTTTTCCGTACTGGAGTACCATCAGCCTGGAAAACATTATACCGCCAATGTTCTCGCATTCATAGCGGTCCTTATCGACCACAGAGTCGTAAATCATGGTTACGTTTAGCCCATTGCGCGGGATAGAACCCCCTTACCACGAGAGGGTGTAGCGAATCCCTCCTCGAGCAATTACGGTCCCAGCTATGGCAAAGCCTCGAGAGTCCAAACGAGGAGGATATGGGCGTGTTTGAAGGCATTTGAACTATCTATATGCGATTTACCTATAGGTCATGTTTGTGATTCTCGTGCCTGTGCGTGCGTTATAAAGAAATTCAACGTACTCTCTAAAAGTAAATCAGTGAATCTCACTGCCAATCAGTGATTATACACTGATTGTCAGTGTTAAGTATACCACTGAAAAATTTAGTGGTATACTTAACACTGACAATCAGTGTATAATCGCTGATTGACAGTGAGTTTCACTGATTCATTTTTAGAGAGTAGACAAGAATATCTTACTTGTAAGCAAAGCGAGCATACTTGTAAGCAAAGCGAGCGATATAAATATTTAAATTATAATTACAAATCAATAGAGCTATACGTATGCATTTATATAACATGTTGCAACGAGTATTTAAAAAATAATTTCATAATTAATAGTAGACGCGGTTTTTCTCCAACATGCTCGCAAGTCAATTTAAGTGAGTAAGTAAAAATATCATCTCGCTAAACGCATCTGCGCGCATGTCTACCGTATGAAATTCTTAATATTTAAGCACAAAGCATACATGATGCGCCGAGCGTTTCGAGTTCGCGCTTATTTCGCGCGCCCGAGGAGGCAGTCGGGATGAATAAAATATTAAGTGCCAATTTAAGCGGGACTTTTCCTGCGACGCTAAAAACGAGACGTTTATACGCGTCGAACGGCGACACGTCACCGTCGTGCCACACCTGAGTACCGTTATTTACAATCTTCCCGGATATATATATGTACATATATGCGCGGGCCTTCCACGGGTGATGGACGGATGAGCGCACATACCACGCGTGCGCTTCCCGTTCGAATTCACAAGGTGCATACGCCGGATAAAATACCAGAACTCTATTTCGTCTGGAATTGCAATTTTGCGGGATTCACCTATGGTCCCCCCCTTCCGCCCCGCAGCCATCCTCTTCCCGCCCTTTTGCCCTGCTCTCCCGTCTCTTCCGCTGCCTTTCTACATCGGAGCGCGCGCGGCGTGCATTATATCAACGTGAATGCGCGTACGGAGGGGGTGAGCCCGCGGGGTGAGTGGAGATATATGTGGCATTTCTCTCTGGGAAAACAACAGGCTGCTGCGCGGGTATGACGCGCATCTTCAGTCGGAAAATTCACTCAAAATGTCGTTGCCGATCGCGCCGGAGGATCATCGCATGGCGCCGCGGCTTCCCCCGCGACGATGACGGGTACAAGTGATCCAATTAGAACTTCACCGGCGCGAGAGGCGGTTGAGCGATTGCTAGTTAACTTATTAGCGAAGTTGTGTCGATTCGGCTCGGCGTTTCATTTCCGCGACGATGAATAATTTGTTGAATTAACGATCGCCCGGGAATATTGCGGCGATGAAATCTCCTCCCCCCCCCTCTCGCGCAAGCCACGCTTGACAGTCAGTGATGAACGTAACGTCCGTTCACCACCCTCACCCGACAACACAGAATTTTTACCACTACTGTCTTGTTGGATTTAGAATTTATGAAAGCTTCTCTCCAGGTCGCATGTCGAGTTTCTTTTCTTTTGATATGTGTAATTTTTTCGTGCATACGTGTAGGTGTTGAGCAATAATTTTATCTGAGAGAAATAATCTGCTCCTTTTTATATTTAAAATCGTGTCATATTTGATAGTCACAATTACTGGGTTAGAAAGACGTTTAGTCCGACATGTAATTCCGATTGTGTCATGGGACATAAATGGATCTGAAATCTCGTTTAGCAGGAATGAAGTTTTGCGCAATTGTATAGCACGTAATAATACACACACACACACGTGCGCGCTTGCACGTGCATACACACACATACGCACATTAACGGCAAATCCTACTTTTGTTGTGACAGCGGAGAAATAATGTTTCGCTTCTGACCTTTCCCCTTGTTCTTTTGGTGGTCTGCGCTCGTGCATCAAAGTCTTCTCGCGGTATGACGCAGTCCTTTCGAGGATTCTCATGTTTCTTCGCGCCTTGTTGAGGAACTCGGCCACGTGGCAATTTCCTTGAGTGGCTTGTATGTCGCGACTTTCAGTTTAGAAACGTGCGAGCTATACGCCCTTCCGGTCGCTTCTTTGTTTTCAGACTGCAAGACGGATTTATGTTGGTCATTATCTTTAAAGATAATTAAATGCGCATAATCGCAACTTTCTGTTTCCGTTCGCGACACTGTTCTAATGACCTCGCGCTATTCTGATTCTCCCAATTTTTGTGTAATTTACAGTTAAAATGAATAGAAGATATTTTCCTTGTATATTCACGAGTGATAAGATCCATTAAAACATTCGCATTTTTTTGTTAAATATAATTACTTGAACGGTAAATCAAACAAACTGGATTGAATTAAACTTAATTACAATATTGCGCCAGTTTAATTAATTTTAGGTTCTTTTTTTACGGGAAAGATAATTTCTAGCGCAAGCGAAGCGCGAAACGATTCGGGATAGCGCGTAATCAGGCAGACTTTAAAAAGAAAATATTCAAAGAGGTAATTACACATGGGCTTCTGAGCAGTTTCAGATAACAAGCTGAAAGTTTACCCTTTGATGTAGGTAAGGGAGCATGAGGTAGGCAGGCTACTAAAGGAAGGAAAGGAGCAAAGCTGAGGGCACTACTAAGACTTAACCCTTATGTTAAGTTTATGAGGGGGCAGCTTGCAAGCTCGGAAATACTAGAGAAACCGTGGGTGGCGGCGTCTGGAGGGTGGACAGAGGTGAGATAGGGGTTGAGTTAAGCTTGTGTAAGCTGCCTACGAAATTATGAGTGGGATAATGCCCAGAACTTCTTCTAAGGGGATAACATCGCACAAAATGCGCTCGTTATTTTTCATTTTTATGCAAAAATGTGTATTTTTCTCTTATCATCCCACGGATCGATAATTAAAACTTTTGACAAAATATGATTATTAATGCTAATGGAATATCTCGTTTGCGGTTTTTTTTTATTCACTTTTTTCACGTTGGCGTCAACACGATTGAAAGTGATGATTAGAGCCGCAAATGTTGGAAAGTCTTAAGTTGTAAAGAAAAAAATATTAAAAATATTTTAATAATAAGAGTTTATAGAGAAAGGATATTTGGAATCGAATAAGGTATGAAGAGAAATATTGCTCGAACTAATGAAACCATTATTCCAATCTAATATCAGTATCGGTTTTTCTTTTGAAAACGTTGCATTGGCTATAGTCAATAGTCCTTTAATACACATATAAGAACAGGACGTTTGAGGGCTTCTATATTCGTCATTTTGATTCCGAAATTGCACATGTCTGAGCCAGCTCATACTCTTTCACTTGCCGTATCAATACTTCTATCGCGTTGCAGCACCTTGCGGCGATAGCGCCGTAAATCGCTTTCATTGTTCCGCGGTAACACGTTGCTGCGATCGCGCCAGCGTTCATCTACGGATTCAAAATGTCGAACGTATTGGGGATTGCATGAAACTGTATTGGAGCACTTCTCGCGATATAAAATCAGGCTGCGAAGATTGCTTCCAGGAAACGCCGTTCGTCGGCATAACTACGGGCATATATATGCACATCGATCATGGAAAGTGTGATGTATTTCATCTAAATGCGCGCGGGAAATGTTCCAAAAGGAACAAGCTGTTGTAATGTATTTACGGAACAGTTTTTAAAGTCGTTTGCGGATCACGGTGGATTCTTCCATGCGAATTATATTTTCAAAATAACTACAGGTTCAGAAATAATTCGTGTCAATTTGTTTTATTACACGATAAATTACAAATAATAAATTATTTAATATACTGAAGTATACAGTGTCTCAAATATCTGAATGTTAAAACTATTTAAAATTAAAAGTTTAAGACAGTATTGATGGCATTATTAAGTTATTTACGAAACTATTGCATATTATTATGCATATTACTAATATTATTATGGTCACTGTACCAATCGCTGAACAGTCACCGGTAAATGACCGTTTAAGAAAAATATTGAAAACTAAAACTTTGATATAATAAATACAAATTAATTGATATTTTTGAGATTTAATTTTCATTTTGATTTGATTAAAATATTATTTTTTTGTTTGAAAATGTAATTACATTAAATAAAAAAAGAAAATATATACCGGTCATTTACTGGTATTTTTTGTGGTTATCCACTTTCTTAATCAAAAGTATTACTTTTTAAATCTTTTCTAGAGATAACACGTAACACTTTTAAAGAACAAATAAACAGCCATTAGTATTGAGTGGCTCGTTATTTGTTCTGTTTTTTTTATGCACATGTTGTAACTCACATTATACATCATGAATTTCGTATTTGTTCATTGACTGGTGCTGTGACCCTTCAAAATTACAAATGCTATAAATATCTCAATTATTATTATTTATATTATACATACATTATACAAATATTATAAATTATTATATATTTATATATTATTTATTCGATAATGATTATATAAAACGCGAGGCTACTTAAAATATGAAAGCGCAAACTTATGATGATAGTACCATTATAAATGACGTTAAAACTAGTGCATTACGGCGAATCATTGTTTTCGAAAGTGAGGAAACGATTTATCAGTGAAGCATTATTTTCATCGTCCATCCGCACTCTCATCTCGATTTTGATTGATGCATTGCCCGGGAGATATCGATAATGTTGCCAACAATCGGGCCATCACTTTCGGGAAGATGGAGGGATTAAGTGACATGGGTAATCGCTAATCAATTACAAGCGGCAATCATCGTGCGATTACCTGTGCCGGCAGACGCGAAATCGTTTTCATATAAATCACACGACAACCTCAGTTGTAAGGGAAGGCAGGAAATCTCGCTGGTGTGTTCCTAGAATCTCTGCATGTCTTGACTCAAGAACTAGTTGATCTCTCTCTCTCTCTCTTTCACACACATACACACACACATCTTCCTTCTAGCATCGTCCTTGCTAACAGAACCGGAGAAGACCTAAGCTTCTACTCATCTCTTTCCTTTTCCTACCTCCGCCTCACTTACTGTGCATTGACGAGACGTCAAGACCAGATGGTACCAATACTAGTAGCTTCTCATCCCTAATTTTTGCCGACGAAAAGTCTTATGCCAGGGATTATCTTTCTTATTTTTCGAGCTTAGTGCGTGTCACAAGTGTTGCCGAGTTTTTTTTTAGATTATTGTCATTTATTATATATATATATGTTAATAATAATATATATCATTTTGCGTGGTTTTTTCGGCTGAGTTTTCATTTTGAGAGAGTTTACTAGAATACCTGTGTGTGTGTGTGTGTGTGTGTGAGAGAGAGAGAGAGAGAGAGAGAGAGTATGTATATAATATAAATATAATATACAGAAAATATACCTATACATAAAATAGAATTTTATACATGTATATAAAACTTTATTTTTACATATTTCAGGAAAAATAAATAATAATAGTACACGATTATAGTTAATTACAATTAATTTGAAACGAAAAGTAATAGAGAATTTTGATCTCACGACGCGTGAAGAGACAAAATGGTGAAATGACGATAAAAGGGAAACCGGCTTTGGTAATAGAAAACGTGGATAATGGCCGTTTGATAGCTCTTTTTTCCCCGTGCAATCATACCGATCGATTAACGATTGCGCGTGGTTGTCATTTCTAAAAGTGGAACGTCCCATAAATTTGTGTCTGTTGTGTACTTCGATGGGGTATTCAATTTTCTCATTGATGCACGACCACGCCAGTTCCTCTCACCGCGCGTCATCATTTTTATCTTTTGCTTCGCGTCTCATCAATTTTGCTTTCTCTTCCGTTAAATAAGTTCTTTCATTATAACTAAACTTACAGTATAACTTTATAAACTATACTTTATAATTAAGTATCGAAATATTTCTGTATATTTTCTTGTACATCAGGCGCCGCTTATTTACAACTACGATGAATTGAGATATTTTTCGTTTTAAGTAATTGGAGATTATTTCATTTTTACTCGCTATTAATGCTATTTATGTTTGCTTGTTCTAATATCGGAAAACTCTTTAAGATGTTCGGAACTTTCACTTTAATGGAAATTGAATTAATATCGATACTACGAGGCTACATAGAACTCGGATCAATCGAAGTTCCTTCAGGTATTAGCCGTCTATTTCAGTATTACCTTTCCATTTCTGTGTACTTTTGTACTTTTACTGTGAGCAAAGAAAAGCAATCTAGAATAATATAATGCTGTGGTGGACAGTGACTCTGATTAAAGTGCAGTTTGACAATGATAATTTGTCAGGCATGGCGCGTCCAGTGACAAATGTTCACATCGATATGAACGCCTGGAGAATATCGTTTAGGGGACAGCAAGAAAATGTGACAGAACAGAAAAATGACAGTGCCGTGCCGGGTTAGAATAGCGGCTCAAAGAGTAATGATCAGCAATTTATTAGTTTACAGCTTACGAAGATCAACTTCTGATTTCCTTTTTATATCTTCATATAAAATAATAAATATACTCTAGCTGACGCAATTTGTAAAGAATATAAGTAAAATATAAATAATTATAAATAGCATATTATGTGTAAAATATATAATAAAAATATTTTCGTGTGCATATTCTATTTTGCACCAGAAAATATTTTATACTTAGAATTGAAAAAATATTTAATTTACTGATTGAATATTAAATATATACTATTCAATCAGTAAATCATAATAATAAAGCAATTATGTCTCTCTTGATTATTGATGAATTAAAATTACAGCAATGGTGAAATGCAGTTCTCGTATTTTTAATATAAATAGAAATATTAAACTGAAAATCGACTCGTGTGTGCAGAGTGATGACTTTGTCGCATCTGAGAGAGCAATATTTTTCTCTTGTAATATCGCAAAATTTTTCAGAATGATAAAATAGCGTTACAGTTTTGTAACGCATAAATGCCGTTGCGCAGTTTTATAAGAAGCAGAAGCAGGTGGAATAAATTTTCCAGCGGCTCGTGAATCCTTCAAAGAAATTTCTGCGACGCAGCGATACTGTCTTAAATGAAGTCCTGAATAAATTTCCCGAATTATGCTTGGACAAATATTATTATCGTCGTTGCAACAAAGGAGCGAGCTTCATTGTGTACTTTCATCCTATGCCGACGCGAGGACCCTTTCAGGAGGTCACGAGCAATTTCCCCTTTGCCTTCTCTTACTCGCGGACAAAAAAGCGATTTGCATCGTATAAAAGGGTGCCTGATGAAGGTGCGAGGATCGAGGCTATTAGTGATAGTGGAAACAACTTACAATTAGTTTGTTTAGAAAGTATAGGAATGTGAAAACATATGAATAGACGTATACCGCAACACAATCATGCGATTGCAAAATAATGATTGTCTCGCGCCCAGTCACGTTAGGAACGTTCCTCAATGCTGCGCGCGTAAGTCCCTTTCTCTCCCTTTCTTTTTTGCCGAAATGTCGATGAAGTACGATGGCAGATGATATATTTTTATCGGCCGCAAGTTCTGGCGCCGGAATGATCGGAAGTTTTGCAGGCAAGTCACGTGCGCAAGGATTTGTGATTTTGATCCTAATGTGCCCTACTCCTCCTGGGTGTAATAACTTCTGTCTCGTACAACTTGTCTGGCCCTTGGTGCAATACAACGGTCTCGTTTCAGTAACATTGCTAGACATTGGTCATGCATCTATTTCTGCGAAGTTTTAAAACTCCCGCAACTTTCTGAGCTGTAGTTTGTCTTCCTTCGCTATTACAAGTTTTCCGGCTTCATTCTTCGAATCGCGCTTCAGCCGCCCTCGTTTTGTTTTATCGCCCTTGAATCATAAATCTCTCACCTTTTCAATAATGTCAGATTTTTATTCTTATCCTCATGAAGAGATTTTATGAAAATGTGATTCTTTTATTCTTGTCATTTACGAACATTATTTATCTCTTAAATATTGCAAAGTACGCCCTTTGTTATACTTTTATTGACCAAGCTTGAAAACAATAAATATCTAATTGTTTATTTGCCACCACAATATTTATCATGAACAAACGTCAGTTTATATACGATAAATTAATAAATGTTGCAAATGTTTGTAACGGCGCCAACATTGAAGAGTATATATGGCGGAAAGAAATGGGAAATTATAATAAATGAACGAAGCAGACGATGCGCTAATTGCGTTTTGCTAATTGCTTTCTTCACCGGGATGAATTATCGGAGTTCGTTCCTTCGATGGGCATTTTTCTCTGTCCGGCGATCGAGTCGAGCGCATTGGAAGAAAAATCCGCACGAAATACCTCATCAGCTTCTGAATAAATTTCTTATCGCACCTCTCGCTTTGAATTAAGTTCGAAGTTGAAAAAGTTCCCGATGAATTCTGTGCCTCGGTGGACATGGTGATTTCGTACTGAGCGATTCATTAGCGACGCAGTATAACGATTATGTCATTATTAGTAAAATTCCCCTCGTTTCGTCAGCAGATAGAATTTCTCATGCACTCACTGATCGGTATTCATTGAAAGTTTAATTTCCAAATGAAATACTCCGCAATAATCTAATGATAAAAGTTTCTTCTACTGAAACTGTGCGGATGCATTGATATGTGGGAGTTTAAGCCGTCATTATAACGAATCAAATTGGTTTCATTTGACGTACATCGCATTTCGTTTCTATCAGTTTATGGACACGAATTGCCTTCATCATAATAAAATTTTTATCATTTAGCAAAAACCTTTTAAAGCTCCAGGATTATTTATTACATCCCACGCATAGTCGAATTTATTGAAATGCTTTTTTAAAAATAAAATTCTTAAATCATTTTTGCAATAAAAACATTTTGAGATTAAAACTTTATCGGACGGTCAGTCGTATAGAGGAACGCGCAGTGCTGCCTGACTGTACATACTCGCACTACTGCAATCGTTTTGTATATGTCCGACTATAACCGCTTCTTTGCTACTTGAAAGTCTGACATATACAGCCGCGATCTCCTAACTATGAAAAACGGTCCAAACTTGCATACCTCTTTAAAGTTTCGTGAAAGCAATTGAGAATTTCCAGGAAACTCTCGAGACGTGTATGAGGATGTATATAATTTTCGATTCCACGAACGAGGCGAATTTTCCTTATTGAATTCAGAACATAACGCGCCTGGTATATGAACTGTCGATACTTGGCATTATATTTCATATGATTAAAAGACGAAAGCAATTTCAGTTATATAAATAGATTAATTTGTAAATAACAAGGCAAAAAATAGATGACATGAATAAAAATTTCTGTATTTAATAATAAGTAAAACTGGGGGGAGGAAGACCGATGTAAATCTTAATTAAGGAAGATACTATTATTAGACATTATTAGATTACCACGATTTAGTCCGACTAAAAATTACAGCTTTAATTAATTTTAATACTTATATTTGAAATTTAAATAAAAAATTCTTTTTGAAAATTTTTATACAATTTAAATAAAAGTTAGATATGGAAAAAGTTACGAATTTGTGTCGCTGAAATGACGAAAAGGGAACTGTGACTTTAAATTAAAAAATAAAAAAGCATATAACTTTCTACGTTTTCCAATATTGTTCTTTCAAATCCCATAACTTATATTCAAACTAGTTTTTCCTATTACATGTATATGACAAAAGTTATGATAGGTTCTATTCGTGCATAACAATAATTTGAAAGTATATCACACACACACACACACACACATAAATAAAAAATTATAAATAAATAAAATTTACAATTTTCTTATCTCATTTATTTTATAATATAACTAAATAAATTACTTATAATAAAAAAAATCGAGGAATTGAAATCTGTTCATCATTTATCAGCATACCAAAATGTGAATTATTGTCTCTACTAATGGTGACATACATATATTTATGAATATGTATTAAATATAAGGTTTATCAATTTATTATAAATAAATTTTGAATATGTATGTAAATGTGCACTTTCAAATTAGATTTTTTACATAACCGATTTTTTTCTTGTTTTAACCAGAAAAGATATTTATCCTCTTCGGTTTTTTTTTCGCTGAATAAGATAAAGACAAAGTTAAATAATGGTTCGTGGAAGCTCGCTCAGCTTTTCATAATTGAAAAGCCATAAAATAAACAATGAACAATGACTCATTTTTTTGCTTAAGAACAAATAAATTATACTAAATAAGAATGAGTACAAAATCTTGAATATATTTTATTTTTAATCATCATTATTTTTACCTTGTTGTTTTTATACATTGATTTTTTATTTTAATATATAGTTTTAAAAGATACAATTTTGTTTATCAGTAATAATAATCAATAATAATATGACTGTTATTTTATTATATTGTAAGTTTTATTATTTTATTATAATCTATTTACTTAAGTTAATTTTAGTCAAATCAGAATAGAAAATAAATCTTTTTTCCTCTGAAAATTTGTTTTTAAATAAATTACCGTATTTTTTCTCAATGGGTGGAATTATCTCATTCAGACAACTATTTTGTATCGATAAACTTTCGTTTCTACCCCTATCTCGTTGTACTGAATGAGTTAAAAAAACTAAAGAGCAAACCTACAAGAATTTACTTTCCCTTTCGCTCAAATAACAAGCATTATCGAGTTTTATTTTACAATTAAATACGATAAAATGTGAAATATATCTGTAACTAGTGATTGTGCAGCATAAAAAAAATTATATATAATGAATTATATAATTGGAAGCAAGATAAAATTTATCAATGCCAGTTAATCTAGATACGTTCGTAACAATAAGAAAAAATGATCTCGATTCATTTAGTTCTTTAAATAGAGTTTAGAGATTGAAACGTTAATTTAAAATACAAAATTTGGCAAGTTAATGAAATGAGCTTCACAAAATTTTCGTGCGATTGTGTTATGCTTATTATCGCTGTATCCGCTATATTTTGACAACAATAAACCGACACTTTCACGTAGAGTAAAATCAGGCGCACCGTTACCTCCTGACGCATGACGGTGCGAATAGCGCGTTCGACAAAGTGCGAAAATCGATTTTCCAGGCTCGCGCGAATGAAAACTTCCGGTCTTTAAAGAGGCTCATTATTTCCCTGCCAGAAACGACCGGTCGTAGACCGACCGGCCTTTCCTCTTCACCCTCGCCGTTCCGCCGCCGTACCAGCTAGAGAATAGGATTTGGGGTGGAATCGGGGTGGACAAGATTGATAAATTATCGGCTTGAAAAATGCAAAACCGATGCGCGCACACCCACGATTTCACCGACACGCGCGCACACATCCGCGCGGCGGTTGGTGTTGGTGTGACATATCGCACGAGTAAGCCCTTATACGATGAATTCAGGCGGATGCATGTTCTCCACATAAATTCCGACACGAAGCTACGTCGCCTGTCATACAGGATGCACGGAAAAACTGCGGCCTGCACCGAGAGTGTGTTCCTCACTTTCATGCCTCGTTGCGACGCGCTTCACGGTTTAACCGCGTAATTAAATTTATGATCTCATTCTATAGACGGCGCAATTATCGGCGCAGAATGAAAATTATTTAATTTTGTTTATTTTCATCGCCGACCGCTTGTTTATTTATTTATTTTGTGAAAGTACTTTTGTAGAAGTGCCGCCTCCAACTGCTTTGAAAATACATTACTGTCGGGCAATTCGTAACAACAAACGTTTAGGTGGGATAGTGTGAACTTCATAATGAGTACATTTATTATTATAAGCAGCTGTAATAATATCCATTAATTACTAACTAAATGTTTTTATCGTTTCAGATGGGAAAATCGGATATCGCTGTGTATCTATTCACAAGGTTAGTGTATCCAAATTGTTGAAATTAGGGCTGTGTAATTATTATCGATAGAGGTGTATGTTATACCGGATCGCTTATTTTGTTTCCTTTCGATATTCATATTTCGTTATAAATATCATTATAAATATTATCTCTCGGATATGAGACGCGAGATATTGGGAGAATTGGAAAGCTGCTTTAAACTTCTGCATGATAAATCTCACAACGGCATGAGAAAAATCTAATACCCGTGACATTCAAAATATATACAAAACGTTTCTGGATATGTTCGCCGTGAGATTTTGATGCCTCGGGATTTGCGCGGTACAATTTTTTTTTTATGCGGGACTTTTTTGCCGAGCAATCCTCCAGGAGATATATGAAGCGATGTAATTCAATTTGCCGTGTGGCACTTTTTTTTCGTGATTTGAATGTCGCGGTGAATTTTCTCTCTTGGCAGGCTTTGGTAATTCGCTTGTGAATTACGTGTCATAATGAGATTGGATGCGCGTTTGATCGGCCGTACTATCAATATATTAGTGACAGAGAGAGAGAAAGTAGGGGGAATGAAGAGAGGAGGAGAGCAGTTATAGTGGCATGTAATTATTAATGGAGAATTATATATGGCTACAAAGAGATAAATGCACTTGCAATATTAATGTACGCGCTTGTTCTGTGCATATATTCGTATTCATATGACGTTATACATAATTAGTCATCAAGAATCATTTCTTCTGAGAAAGCAGATTATCCATATCTAATTATTTTATCTCTTGCAAGTAGTTAAAAATCATTTATAAATCAGTACTTATACTGTTAGAATTTTTTTTAAATGTATAGATATAGTTTGTTAAGTAAATCGAAACTTATTTTTAAACCAATCCAATATTTCTCCAAGAAACTGCTTGATTGGTTGAATCAAAGTTTTTGGTACATTATCTATGTGTATACTCTTAGGAAGAAGAGATTAGCTTCATAAAACTGTTTAAGTTTTTAATTATTTCCCGAGTAAAAAAACTCGAGTGAACCTGTAATTCGACTGTAATCATGTAAATAGTGCTAAAATAAAATACTAAAATGTTAACGAAACATTGAAAAGAAGAGTATGCTATCTATGAAAAAACGCATAATTGTAAGTGTTTAAGAAACTCTTGTTTTTTTTAATAAAACCCAAAACTAATAACCTAATAAATAATCATTATTCTTAGTTTTGCATAATTAATAACATAATTAATAACAACGCTGATTGCGTGCCATATACATTTGTAAAAATATAAGGTCAGAGATTCAACAATCTATAATATGATTTAAATATCAAAGCAAACCCCCTATATTAATGAGTATTTATAAATTGCATGAAAATTTATACTTGTCTGTTACAGTTCAACGGCAATATTTCAGATTATACAATCTAATAAAAAAATTCATTTTCGAATTTACGATATTTCTGACGTATACGTAATAATATTTGTTTCTACATTACAAATTAAAATAATGTATGTAATTGTATAATCTGTTAATTTTGTTTGAAAAGATGTGATCATATGTGTATGTGTGTATGTATACATATGTAATACGATTTTAAAACGGAAATGTTAAAGCATTTACATTTTATCATTAATTGTAAAATTATTTTATTATCTGCTATGATAAAGGCAATTTTTCAATAATTGTATACTTAACAAGATATATTTAAATGGATATTTTATATTTTTTTTATTGATGTATATAAACTTTCTTTTATTACAGTATATAAATATTTAATTTTTTAATATTTTTAATTGTATATATTTTTAACCAAACATATTTATTAATTAATTAACAGTTAATAAATTTTACGATACGCAATAATAATAATATATTGTGATATAGTATTATAATGAACAAATAAAACTTAGAATAATATAATATTAATAATAATAGTCTGTTAATAAAAATGAATTATAAAATCCTCTACAAATAACGAATATAGCTAATATTTCTGGATATAAGATACCTTATACGATATATAAGATATCTTATTTTAAAAACTTTAGCTGAATATTTTGAAAACTAAGCTTGGCGGGCAAAAATGTTTATAATAAAAATTTTATAGTCTGAAAGGAAACAAATAATAAATAAATTTAAAAAAAAATCAATTTTTCAAGATCATGTAAAAAATTTCTATTGTTTTTAATATAATTATATGACTTTTTTATGTAATGTAATTTTTCTAGTTACTATGCACATAGAAGTATTAGAGCAGAGTTATTAAAACAATAGTTTACAAAATATTTTATTTTAATATCCTGATACAATCTCTATAAAATATCTCGTAAACTATTTTATAAAATATCTTGTAATTTTTTTATAACCGTAAAGAATGATGAGAAGAATCAGTTGGTATAATGAAAATTCATAGTTGTTTTTCAAAAAAGGTATGTAATTGTATATTGCAACTTGCATAATTTTCTTCAGAATTTCCATAATTTCCATACAATTTTTGTCTGAAACATTTTTGCTTGTCATGCTTACAATTAGTTGTCGAGATATTCGGCTGGACTATTTAAAGTAAGACATTCTGTATTTAAATAAACTCTTTTAAATTTTGTCTTTTTTTCTCTTTCTTTAAGTATCAGATTTTATTATATTTACGGTTAATATTAATACTTGTTATTCGGATTTGATATTGTTTCAATCTCTAATATCGATTGAACGTATCGATGCAATGACGTACGCAAATAGTAGAAGTGCCGTATCGAATATTTTTTCATTCACCGTCATAAAAGGTAATATTGGTACAGTGCGGAAGGTACGTTTTAGTCAACGAATTCAATATCGCGGATTTTTATTGTTATTGTAAACAACAAGCCAGTGCACATTGCTCTTGACGTACCGTGCGCTCTAGTTTCGATGAGGTATTCATTTAATATGCATTACGCTGCAGCACTGCCTTGATAAGTGCTGATCTGGCTTAAGTCCTCTTTTACGCGCCATCGTCGAGCTAAAACGAGAGAAATGAAATTAAAAAAAGGATGCTAAAAAATTTATCATGAAAAAGTTAAAATGGTTAAAGTTCTTGTCGTGCTTAATATAGTTTCTATAGTTAGTTAACAGAGTTTTTTAAAGTAATTATATTTTTTATATTTTCAATTTGCACACGAAACATTTGACATGTTTTACGTATGTAGTCAACAAGGAATAGTATAGTTCTATTTGAGTATAGTTCTAATTATTTTATATTTTTATAAATCGTTTTTATTAAGAAAAATTACATAATATTATATATATGTATTAAAATTTTAATTTTTGATAAAGAGATTTTAAAGTTATCACGAGAACAATATAAAATTTATTAACTTTTGTGCATTGATTTATGTAATAATCTATTTCTAAATATTTTTAAATATTTTTTTAAGTATTTTTCTGATTATTATTTTCTCTGAATTATTATTTCAAATACATATTTTTTTACTTGTACGTTAATAAATTTAATTTGCAATATTATTTTCATTTAATGTTATGTGTCTACAGTCCAATACAAATTTATTCCTCTTTTTCCAAATGGGTTATTTCGAACGGTAACAAGATTATTCAATATTTCATGAAAAATCATGACTGAATGGATTTATCTTTACATTTGAAATAACAGTCATAGAGTACGATCAAAATAGATTTTAACAGTGGTTCCGATACCTACGTGATTGCAACATTATCACAGAGTCAGGCACTCTATAATAGCAGCTTTACAACAACTTGTGATTCTGTTAATATATAATAAATAGAGGATTAAATATATTTCATTGGAAACAAAATTGATCAATAAAATGTATGAATTAACATGCTATTATGATATTCATATATACAGAAGGAAAGAGAAGAAAAGATAAGATAATTACAATGTTTAAAGATCTTAAAAATAAATGATTAATACATAGTTATATATTAGCCACAAAATTTTGAAAAATATTTTAATAAATAATAAAATGTTGTAAAATTTTTTAATGCATTTTGTCACATTGGAAAATGATAATCTTCACACTGATCCTAGTTTCTGTAAATATGTAAAAGTTATTTTAAAATTGCCAATGCCAAAGCCACAAAAAGTAAACCGTGTGTAAAATCAAATTTTAAGAGACATGATTTAATGCATTGAAATTTACGATTTTATTATCATTAATAAAATTATCATTAAGGTTAATATTAATAATATGACTTAATGGATTTGATGGAATGTCCAGAATGTGATAGAATATTAAATACAAATTTAATGAAATATTATTTTAAAAATGTCAAGAAATATTTCAGATTGCAGTATTTTCAAATGTCTACTGTAAATTTGCATATCTCAGATTTTATTTCTTTTTGCACCAGTTAAAGAGAATGGAATCGTTTTTACGCGTGAATAATGATAAGAGCCTTGCAAATTATACGCCTAGTTCTGTATTCAACAATTACTATGAGTTATAGCTCCTATGGTACGTGCGCCAATCTACAATTGACGGGTTAAACGCGCTAACGCGGTAATTTGATCTGTCCCTCCCATGAATATCGGAAAACGGGGGAATACGTGAGTCAGTTCTGAATACGCAGACGAATGTGATTCTTTATTGTTTCGTTATTTTATTCTGCATTTTTTTTCAGCGATCACTTTTTATTAGGCGCGCTATACAGAAGTATCTTATAAAAGGTAAACGTCAATATCGATGCTGGATCCGTTTGTGCAATTAGCACGCACGCTACACGGATTACAAATGAATCAGGCCTAATTGCATGATTCAATTTTCATCTGACGTCCTTCCCTCGCGCTCTCTAATAATACATGCGCGCTATGCAGCATACACGCTATAGTCATCTCCATTAAACTGATGCTCATGACTCTAGAGATAGCATGTTAGAGCACTAACTTTAGTGGATATTCGAAATTAGATTAAGCAATTCTCATGATAACATATACTACAGTTTACTGGCCTTATTGTGACACTTATGGATTTGTTTTTCTTTTTGTGACTTCTAGACTAATAATTATCGATTATAATATATTGCGAAAGATGTATAAAGAAATACGTTAATGTTTTAATAATAATATAAATTATTATCTCGAGAAATAAGTGAAGTATTTGATCAATTAGGTAATTAGTAAAAATATGTAATCGGATTAATTATCAATGCCCTATGCTTATATGTCCTTTTCGTCAGTTTCTTTAATGTCTTTACTTTAGTTAGTAAGATGTAATAAAGTGATATACTGTACTAAGATGATACTATATCTCCTTAGTAAAGCCCTCATCTAGTATTATCCATCTTGCGTGCCGTCTTAATTTGACGCCACGCAGCCACGCGGAACTGCCTCCTCAAATTGAGTATTCTCATAAAGGAATGGAGAAGCGGACGGGCGACGGGGTCGCCGAAAACGTGGATATTCTACCTCCGAAACCATCCCTGGCATGGACCCTCATTAAAATAGTTAAGCTCTATTAAGAAGCGGCTAGGTCCTGGATGCTCTAAAGTAACACGTTCTATTGTACATCAGCTTCGCCGGTGGGACGGTTGATAATAACGGGTGGATATCATCTGGGAAGTTTAGCGTAACTACAGCTGCGAGGTATACTATGTCAGCCTCGTTCATGGGCCCTTATGCCAGATTGCGGAGGGTGCTCGTTAAAGCCGCAAAAGTTTCTAAGTATTTAAATTTCGAACGCATAACGGAGTCTACGATTATACGATCAAGTCTTGATGTTCAGTAATATAAGTCAACGATTTCGTAGGCAGTAGACATCTCGATTCTCGATCTCTGCCAGGCGCGTCAAAGTTATTCAAGTAAAGATTCCAAAGATATTTGTGGTTATCCTTATCGTTACTACCAACACAAATATTACATGTAGCAAATAGACAAATATAAACAAGTATAGGGGAGAGTTGCTGAATGCGTACCGGTCTCCTAAATCGTACCTCTTCAATATTTTATAGTTTCATTTAATATAAGCAACATTTATTAATCA